>CAMXCT020000456.1:0-80000 GCA_947184155.2 Cladocopium goreaui
AAGGAAGTGGAAAAGGCAGAAGGGATGCAGTTCACTTCATGTACCACAATGACAATGGTCAGGGCTACATAAGGATGGCAGAGGGCACGAAGCCTCCAAGAAACTATAGGCGACCAGTGTACCTCGTGTTGGATCCAAGTTTTATTGTGGACAACCAACTCTATCTGACAAAGAATGGTGTCATTTTATTTCATGGTGGCATTCCTTTCCAGTACCTCCATGTCAAGGAACAACTCCCTACCATTGCATGTAACGTTGTTCATCAAGGACGTGGTCATTCTCTACCTCCATCAGTTACAGGTGGTTCATGGCACACCAATACAACATGGAACCATGTCATGAAGGAGAAAGGTCCAACATTTATTCCTGGACAAGACATTCCTGAAGAAGTCAGAATTACAGCATGGGAGTTCATGGGTCAACAGGTTCCACAAAACTATGGAAGATTAGTTTTTGGTACACCACTATGCAACGAGAATGACTTTGACCCGATTGTGGAATCAATCTATGGTGCAGCAGCAGAAGGCTCTCGAGAAAGAGAGGTATCTGCAGCAGAAGGCTCTCAAGAAAGAGAGGTATCTGCGCAGGCTGATAAACCCATGGAAAATCCATATGAACAGCCATCAAGAAGAGGACGCTCTCAAGAAAGAGAGGAACCTCAAGATGCATGGGAGCAACAACGCTCCTCATCAGGAAGTCCAGAATCACCACAACATGATGATCCTCAACAAGATGCTCAAGACAATCAACAAGAGGAGCCATCAGTGGACGTCCATGACGACCCAATGGGGGAAGAGGCTGTCAATCTCTGGGAAGCAGAAGATCCACCAGATGATATTGAAGACCCTGTGGTAGAACAGGCTACCAAAAGTTCAATTTCTGCATCGAATCCCTGGGTCCTGTATGAGGCAGGTATTGTCTGTGCAAGAGAAGAGAGCGGTGAACTCATCAAGAACTCCTCAGGAGAAAAAGTGATAGTTCTGCGTGAATGGAACCTACTACTCTCTTCACAAAAGATAGCACTTCGTAGACAATCGATCACTCGCTCGGACTGGGAGAAGTTACCATGGACAGGACATCTATGCTTACTCTTCACAAGAGCTTGGGAGATTGGACGCATGTTGGCACACTTCCATCGAGAAGGAAACATTGAAGCCATGGAAGGTTACATGGACTCTTGTCGACAATATTGGACAGACTGGATGCGAGGTCAAGTTGCCCCAACAGGTTGGGAAGACAGACACAGTATCAACAGAGACGAATGGAGAGAGAAGTTCTTGCTATACGAAAGAGACTTAGCAATACAGAAGGACATGGAGTATCTCTCAGAAGCAGTCTTTGTCTTTTACACTAAGCATCTTGATCAGTTCATTAGAGAGAACAACAAACTCTGGGGAGATTTCTGCAAGAGAAAGAAGGACCGTGATGGTAACATTTTGGATGCACTGGAGTTGAACACACATGGGTATGACATGACTATCCAAGGAATTACAGTTCCCATGAACAAGAAAACAGTCATCCCAGAACCTGAACGGCATTTCTCGTTTTCCACAAAGATGATGATCATGGCAATCGATCTGTATGAAGATGAAGCACCTGCTAGCTTCAGCCATTTCACAGTTTTTGCTTTGAACAAGCTTCGACAATTTGTGGATAGCAGAAAGGAATTGACAGCTCAATCCTACAGATTCTTTGTTGAACATGCCTACAATCAATTCTTTCAGCATGAAGCATCCCATCAATCTGCAAGAGCAAGGACAAAGGTCAGGGAATGCGGTTCAGGTGACTTCCACACATCTACAAAGCTCGATGGCTACATCTGGGTAGCTGGAAAGGACAAGATCGCTCACATCCCAGGATCAGAGCAACAGAATGTGGACATGGAAGGTCACGATGATGATGATGCTGAAGATGATTTGGAGTTTTTGCCAAGACTACAAGTTTTTGTCAGGAAAGAGGAGGAAAAGGCATCAGGCTCTCAGGAAAGAGAGGAAGAAGGTGTATGCTCTCAAGAAAGAGAGGAAACACAACCACAACAAGAAAGTGAGGTATTACCTGATGCAAATCCTCGAAGAAATATGGAAGATCGACAGGGACTGTTCTTAGTCAGGCAACTCAAACCAGAGCACAGACAGATCCTCCATGATATTACACTCGCAGGCCAATCAGTCCTCACAGGAGATGATCTTGAAGGAGGTCAACCCCTTGAACGTGGTGACATAAGCTTCTTCTCATTATGGTTGATGATGTCAGCATTATCAGATGCTTCCTTTTCAACATTTATGGAGCAGTATGCACCTATGATGGGTTATGAGATCTCTTACGACAAGTACTATGAGTTCAAACTGGATATTGACCAAGTTCTCAAGGACAATGAACACCTTGGCGCAGAAAATTTCTTTGGAGCAGAGGATCCTCATATGGTGGACGATGATCCAGACACTCCACTTCCAGATCTTCAAAGACCAGGCGCAGGTGATCCTGAGTACAAGCATACCATTGAAAGTTTGAACATTGAGGACAAACATATCATTTTGGAAACTGATGATGACAAATTGGTTGAGTGTACATTGAAATGGATCAGTATGTGCAATCAGAATGTTCAACGAAAGATCAAGGAAAGTTTTGTCAAACCAGAAGAAGGACAAGAGAAAGAAAAGGATGAAGAAGAGAAGATTGCTGACGAAGAAAAAGAAGAAGAAAAAGACACACAGGAGCCACATGTCCCAGCTGAAGGCTCTTCAGAGAAAGAGGAATCAGCTCCACCTGAACGCTCCTCAGAAAAGGAGGAATCAGGGGAGAAGAAGACAGACATTCAAGATGATGAGACAGCTCCTGAAGTGAAACCTGCAGTTCGACTTTACTATGGTCAAGATATCACTGGAAACGAAGATGATTCAGTTTTTCGAAGATTGAAGGATTGTTTTTCAGATGGTTACCATGGTGAATGGGCAGGATTTTACAACAAAGGTTATCCAGCGTCTTCGAAGCATCGACATATGTTTTGGCATGTTAAGTACAGGAAGACCATGTCTCCACATCATGATTTTTGGTACCATCTTACAGATGACCAGTTGATGGTTGAGTACATTGCCAGACACAAGAATCAGGATCCACAACTAGAATTACAAGAACTTAATCAGCGCATTGAATATGGTTGTAGTGGTCCAAGGATGCATCCTCTTCATCAAGACAAAGCAGAAAGATCCTCAAAAGAAGCAGAAAAGAGGATTGATGACGATTTTGGAAATCTCACAAGGGTACTCCAAGATTACGTTGAGGACCACAAGGTCTTGCCTTACTGTATGATCTTGCATAGCTTGGCTTACAGGTATTTAGGTGGAGGCCTATCAGACCCAACGTACAAGGATGCTGAATTTCCATACAGATCCTCTCCACAGATAACAGCAATGTTTTGGAATTTGGGAAACTGGTGCAGAAACAGATTTGAAAAATGCCCGGTTCCAGAAAGATTTCAACAATTCATTCCGCACATTGACTACACTATCGATGAGGATCATGAAAAATTTGATGAAACCAAATCACAGTTCAACAATTACTTCATCAATGTCATCAAGAACTTTGGAGGACATCTTTTCATGAATTGCGAGGCTGGTTCGTTGTATCCTCACAGAGAAAGACTCGACGAGGTTGACTTTAAAACTTGCTTCAATGACTATCATGACCTGATGGTGGCAGCTCGCTTTGGAAAGGATGGCTATATCAAGCAAATTGCTGGATATCACACAGATGACAACGACACACGAGTTCGACAAGTCTCATGGGCAATCTTTGAAGTATCTTGGGGAAAGACAAAGGATCGAGATACAGATGAGATTGTTGACTTGACAAGAGCTAGGATGAGAATGACACGTGTGTGCGTTTATCACGTCGGACAGAAGTATGCATCAGACTCTGCTGGGATTGTTGGTGAAGCTTAGCTGTTATGGCTTTTGAGTGTGCCAGATATCAAGTTGACTTCATCGCAGGTGATGGAAACAAGGCATGCTATTACAGCACACCAAAATCTCCAGGTGTCCCTACATATCAACACAGCCTTATCCAATTCTGGATTAACAGAATGGTAGGTGTTGCAACACAAGCCATGCGCAAGAATTTTGATCCAACTTGCCCTCCAATCAGGGTCAAGCATTTCATTTCTTGCAGTTATCGTGACTTGGATTTTCTTGCAACGCACTTGGATGGCATTACAACAGCAACATACACCGACGAGCTCATGAACAAGACAAATGGTAAAGGTGATTGTTGTATGTTAACAGTTGTTGAGTGGGGTCATTCACGTTTGATGTGTGAGGAACACCCCGAAGACTTTGAGGATGAAGATCACATGAACTATGTGGGTGAATTTTACTTCAAAGTAAATGAAACTTGCTTACATGGTGATCACAACATCTTCATGGTTGCTCCAAATGATCGCGATGCTCATAATCCAATTCTTATCCATCTTGATCCTTCTGATATGTCATGGAATGAACGACATCATTACAAACAGGCCTACAAGAAGAAGCAGTATGCTGATTCAAGAAAGGAAAGACAGAAGGAGAAAAAGAGAAAGGCATATGAAGATCAAGCATCGACGTATCAGGGCAACACAGAGTGGGGTGGATCCTCATCTTCAGCGTCCAGACCATGGAGATCAAGTGAGTGGCGATGAGTGAGTGTACACTTCTTTAAATGAAGATAACACAGCATGAGAAGCCGTGTACAGTTTTTCTGTGCGTTCAACTTATTTCACACAGATGGCATATACTCTTTTAGATAGAGAAAATGCCACAAGTGTCTGAACTTCAATTTAATGTAAAATAGATACTCTTGTAAATAGAGATACTATATACATTTATCTCCATGAATCATCCGGCGAGCAGACCACTCCGAATGGAGCGAACTTCAAAAATTTACCAACTTCGATTTCAGTCCATTGTTTGCTTGAATGAGCAACTTTGGAGATCCGCTATTTCCGTTTATTTCGTGATTTGGTCAATTGTTTTTCGTATGACCTGAATTTCTGAATCTTGCGAACCCGAACTTTTCAATTCGAACTTTCACCGGTAGAGCAAGGCATTTTGCCTGTGGAGAGACCGTGCGCGAAGCACCATTGGTCGCTACTGGAAAAATTAGCGAATCCGCTGTTCTTTTTCGACATGTCCTTAGGACATTCGCTGCTTTCACGTGTTTTTCAATTCGAAGCCACTGCGTAACTCCGGGTTCTTTTGCTATTTGCCATTGTGTAGAGAAGTCAGGAAGATACTCTTAATACCAATTGGGTACGGCAAGGCGTAGTGCTCTACTCATTGCTTTTGAATTTGTGCCTGTGTTATTGTTTCGACCTAATACCTACATAGGTACATGCATGAGTATTGAGCACATTTATATGCGCCCTTCAAGGCTCAAGAGGTATATAGAGTAACCCTGTAGACAAGCACTGGCCGGCAACAGGCTGAGAGTAAAAGAGTGCTGTCATTGGGGAAGACGCCTTAGCTGATCTTGAAGTAGACGCTAGGGCCCCTCTTCAGCCCTCCCCCCTGCACCCCCACCCGCTTTTTTTTAATCGGTTCCCCTTGCTACCTACTATTCTTTTTGTTTTTCATAAGCATCACCGGTTATTTGGGTTCATTTTATCTTGATTGATATCCATCGAGATTTGTGCCTATGTACTTCTTTCTTGGTACGCATTGCGGGGGGAGGCGCTGCGCCCTCCCCCCTGCACCCCCCCACCCGCTTTTATTTCTTAATTGCTTCCCTTGCTACCTACTATCTTTCATTTTTTTCATAGGCATCGTTTCTTTGGGTTCATCTTCTCTTTCTTAATCTTTATTTATATCCATCGAGACTTCAGCCTGTGTGCTTCTTTCTTGGTACGCATTGCGGGGGGAGGCGCTGCGCCCTCCCCCCTGCACCCCCCCACCCGCTTTTATTTTTTAATCGACTTCCCTTGCCACCTACTCTCTTTCGTTTTTTTTCATATGTATCGTTTCTTTGGGTTCATCTTCTCTTTCTTAATCTTTATTTATATCCATCGAGACTTGAGCCTGTGTGCTTCTTTCTAGTAGTAGTAGTAGTACTACTACTACTACTACTACTACTACTAGTACTGCTACTACTAGTACTGCTACTACTAGTACTGCTACTACTAGTACTACTACTAGTACTAGTACTAGTACTAGTACTACAACTACTTTCTTCCTTCCTTCCTTCCTTCCTTCCCTCGATTTCGTTTTTGTTTTGATCCTTATTTGTTTTTTGATCCTTATTTGAACTTATTTGTTTTTTGCAAGATCGGAGAAACACATTTACAAGTATTATGACACATCGTGGACGAACACTCGACCAGACAACATGCAAGCACTACGTGACCTGTTCCTGGAAATGTATGTGCCGGCCAGAGGCCCGGCAAAGCGCGCAAACTAGCTCTGGCCAAGCCTTTGTTGCCACAAAAAGGTGGATGGTATGGCCCACCAACTGCTACGTTTAGTGTTACGGTACTACTGCTGCCGCTGTAATCCGCTGTATGCTGTGACAGCGCAACAAAGGTGGATGATAAGGCCCATCTACATTGCGAAATGTATCATGACCATGTGACGCTTTGCGGGGGGAGGCATTGCGGGGGGAGGCGCTGCGCCTCCCCCCTGCACCCCCCCACCCGCTTTTATTTTTTAATCAGCTTCCCTTGCTACCTGCTCTCTTTCATTTTTTCATAGGTATCGTTTCTTTGGGTTTATCTTCTCTTTCTTAATCTTTATTTATATCCATCGAGACTTGAGCCTGTGTGCTTCTTTCTTGGTACGCATTGAGGCGCTGCGCCCTCCCCCCTGCACCCCCCCACCCGCTTTTATTTTTTAATCGACTTCCCTTGCTATCTACTCTCTTTCGTTTTTATTCATATGTATTCCCATTTGTTTTTTTTTGATCCTCCCTTTCCGCAGTTTCTTGACGATTTTCACTACGATCGTCCTTATTTGTTTCTTTTGATCCTTATTTGTTTTTTTTGATCCTTATTTGTTTTTTTTTGATCCCTCGATTTTGTTTTTTTTTGATCCTTATTTGTTTTTTTTTGATCCCTTAGCCGTGTTCTGCGACATACGCTGGTAATCTCACGTTTTCGGAGAAGCTCAGGTGGCTCGGGAGGGGGACTTTGTGATGCCGGAGGCCTTGTATTTGCTGAATTTTTCTGACTGAAGTTCTATAAGTTCTATCCAATGGGTTCATTTAACTTTTCATGTACTCTATGTAGACTCTATGTACTCCAGTTTGGTGATTTTCATAAGCTTGAGTCCATCCAGACGATTTGATTATCTTAGTGTCTTAGTGGAGGTTTCAGGAAAGCCCAAGAGCCTTTTGACCGATCCGTGCCAGAGCGGCACCGTGGACTTCTGGGCTGTGGGCACCAATTGCTGTGACAAAGCCACAAGGCTTCTGGATGTCTCATTGGGAATCATTGGGGACGGAGAAACTCCCAATGAACTCTTTCAAAGCCAGCAACTCAACGTACGGAACACAATTTGGTTGTTTCTTCAAAGTTGTTGCAACATTGGCCTTTTTTGAGATTTGTTTCAAGAATAGCAGCTAGCTGTTGCTGATTTTCAGTCTTGGGATTATCCATCCTGCTTTGTCTTGCAAAAGGGGGGTGGGAACCAGCCAGTCAGACGAGCCCAAAGCTCCCGGATTCTGTTGTCATTCTCAAAGTCATATCGATCCATCGCTCTGTTTTGGGATGTCCATGATATGTTCATTCGATTGGTTTAAAGTATTCTAAAGATTCTAAAGTATTTTAAGGATCATTTGAATGATTTATCATCATCTACCACTGAATTTAACTTGTGAAACACAGGGTTTTCTCGAACATTTTCCTGATAAACGGGCGCCCAGCCGTAGCGCCACCCACTGCAGGGAGTTCACCTGCGGCGAGGCGGGTCGCCAGGGCATTTTCTGTGTCTTGTGGCTAAAACTTAAGATATCTCAAAGGGAATATACATACAAACATACACACACCTACCTACCTACCTACCTACCTAACGTCACGTCACGTCACGTCACGTCACATCACATCACATCACATCACATGCATAAATACATACTGTAATTATGATTGTGTGTATATATATATATATGTCCTGTCAGTTTTGTTGATTACTAACTTTGATGACTCAATGAACTTTAGCTTATCAAATGGGTGTCAGTTTTTGTTTGAAAACTGCCGTTCCTGTGTGGCCCAGAGACAATAGTAGCATCAAAGATGTTTATCACCCACATGGAGCCCAAAATCACAGAGATGATTGTCGCAGATTGCCGCATTCAGGATGACAAGGTGTTGCATTCCAACAAAGCTGCAACGGATATCAGCTAAGCACCCGGATGACAATGTAAACATGAACAGCTTGCCTCAAGCTTCAGGGTTTTCCCAAATTCAGTCTGATTTTTGTGATCTTCGCAATACAGCAGGTCTTTTCTTGGGACCCCCTGCGGTCTACCCTAATCCCCCTTGCCGTGATGAGCGGATGGATCGCTTCGCAAGGCTGGAGATCAGGGAGATGTTCATGATCTTTGATTTTCAGATATATTCAGTACTGTTTGGAATGGAGGAAAGCTAGGATCGAAGACAATAGAAGATGATCGGTGACGGGGATCCATCCTGCCAGATCTTCTGCTGGGCGGCGTGTTGGCCGGTCTCGGTGGTGCACGAGCATCGCGAGCATCGCGCTTGAAGGCCTGGTGAGTTAACTGACCAGTTACTCTGTGCATGCATGGATGACCATTTTTTTCGAACCATTCGCGTTTTATATCGTTGATAGGGGACTTACTAGGCGAGTAATACTCTCGCCATTTGTTACCACAACATACGAAAGCCACTTGCCTTGCCTGGGATGCATCTAGCAATGTGCTGCCAGATGCATGTGGCTCGCCATGCTTCGGTGACTTCTGTCTCCTGCCTGTCCGCTGCCGCGGTAGGTGCAGCACTGAGGGACACGCAATTAATATTGGGAATATTAAGAATCATGGAATCATCCGTGGATGGTAAGTTATAATCATTCCATGATGTTTTTTGACACTGCTCAGTTAGAATCAAAGTGGCTGCATAAAGACTCCATTCGAAGTCACTGATCAATGAAAGAGGCTGCCCTGTTCCAGTGATAGACGCAATAGTCAGTGCAAGAGTCCCCTTGCATAATTCCGAACAAGATCTAAGTAAAATCAGTCTTGATTTGGGTTTATGAAATTGATGGGGAGATAAACGGGGCAAATTCCACTGATAAACCTCCCATTCATGTGTATACAACCCATTTATGGTATAACTGGGAATAATTGACTGTATTTATGACTGGGTTTTTGACATTATGACTGGATGATCGAAAATGATCAGGTGCCGCTTGGGTGGCAGGCGATCAGGACCAGCGGGCCTCAGTGGTTTTATGATTGGATGGCAGCTGTCACACTTCCCAAAACATTAAGACTTGCGGAGGCCAGCAGTTTTAATACACACAGATCAAGTGAGTTCTGTAGTGAATGCTCCAACTCAGCAGCGATGGCAAAGCTGATAGGTGAATCCCAGATTTTAAGGCTCATCTCAGTTTTAGAAGTAGTCCAGCAAACTCTTGCTCCAACCCTTCAGCAGCCAAAGTTGTTGTGCGGAAATCCTTGCAGGCCGTAGCTAGATCACTTGTTGAGGATGTCTTTGAAGTCAGCTGTGGCATTCTGATTCAAAACGGAATCTCTGGAACTTTGCTTTGAACAGCAACAACTACCAGTTGCGACCAGAAACGAAGATCAAAACGTTGGAGCATCTTCAAAGTGGAAGAGAAATGAACAGTAAGGTTAGCGCTTGTTTTTTTTTGAGATACCCTAGTCAACAGTTGAATTTTACTTCTTCATACAGAGTTTCGGCATCATTTCAGCCAGTTGTCCTGAAGATCAAAGCTCACCCAGCACTCGCTGCCACAGCGAGTGCCGTCCCCGGGCGGCGCCCGGTGAGTGTGCCATGTGTTCTTTTCTGGTGAGCAGCTGGCTTCTCAGCAACCTGACCTATGTCAATTTCTTCATGCGACCCAGAGGGCCAGACCTCACCACACACATCAACCTTCACAACTTTACCTTCGTCCACAATTTGCTTCACATGACAGGCGCCTTGAATGCAGATAGGCAAATGCTAATGCCGGTGAATATGTGAGCATATATATATATATATATACTGTATATATATATATAGGGGGCAAGTCAAAATAGGAGGTCCGGAACAAGCTCCGGGACCACACCCGTTCCATACCCCCGTTCCATACCCCCGTTCCATACCTCCTTGAAGGATCCGTTCCATACCTCTGTTCCATACCTCTGATCCATACGTTATTATATATATAATTATATATAATTATTATTTATATATATATATATATCCACAATTATATATATATATATTTGATTATGTGCAATCTGATTTTACATTTGTACGCACATATATGAGCGCACGTACATACATGAGTGCATACATGCAAGAATACGTTTACTATGCCCAAGCCCTGTGATTGTTTTGGCAAGTCTGTGCCTGCAGCACTTACAGCTGCTACCTACTTTGTTGTGTGATGGAGGGATGTGCTTGGCTGCTGCCAGCTGGCAGTCTAAGAATGGATTGCTTGTAACCCTCCCTCCCTCTCAACCTGTGGCAGGTTTGTGCCTGCACCACTTAAAGTTGCTGCAGGCTGTGGCACAGCTGTGGTGTTTGATTGTAGAGATGCGCTTGGCTGCTGCCAGCTGGCAGTCTAAGAATTGCTTGCTGCGCTATTCTCGCTCCAAACTGCGAATTTTGATAAAGATGTGCTGCGTGGTGGCAGTGCTGTGCTGGAGTGGGCCGTTTCGTTCCAGACCCCGTTCCCCGTTCCATACCCGTTCCAGACCTGGACCACCCATGTACCACCCCTGACCCACTGGTGAACACATGGCAGGTTCTCACATAGACTGCTCGTAAGCCATCCTTTGCGCGTGGGTTATGGGAGGGTAGAGTCTTGCTATGCAGGGACACAATCTACCCCATAGGGACCTCTGAGTTTTAAGAGTAGGAGGTGGGACCTGCGTGACAGGTCTGAAGCTGAGTCGACAGCTTCACATGGTAGCCAGTGGGTGACACTGGCTACCGGTCGTGTCGTATCTAGTGCACGAGCACTAGCCATGCAAGGCAAACCTGCGTTGAACAGGTGTACAACAAGGATGTCGTGCAGATGAGGAGTAGCTTCAACGTGCATATCCTTGAGATGTATATTATATGTGTTACATATAATGTATATATATATATTTATTTATTTACTTATGTATGGCCCATATTTCATCACACTCCAAAGGTCCGGAACAAGACCAGTTACGAAGCCCCTTCGTTCCATACGTCCGGAACACCGCGGAACGTTCCATACACAATTTTGACTCGGGACCATATATATATATATGCATATATTATATATTTGCACAGTATACATATATATATATAGAGTATAATATGTATATATGGCCATATCTCTCTCTCTCTCTATATATATACATACATACATACTTTCCATGCCCCAAACGTGCAGTTTGTGCCCCCCCAGAAAACTTGTATGGAACCCCAAAGATCGCTCTCTGGACCTCTGGATAAAGAGCATGATTTTCCAAACATGTTCAAACCCATTTTTTTTGCAGGTCCGGGTTTGTTTTCAGCGTCATTCATGAAGAGACAGAAAGGGTCCATCTGAATTTGGAGCCAGCTCCGGATAACTTCCAGGCGAGCGTATTCCACAGCCCTTCACCAGCGATGATCGCCAGGTGCACGCCCGAAATGCTCATGGGAAAAAATGAGGGATGCCTTGGATTTAGGAGAGGCGACTTTCTTAATTTTGTGAGCAGAACGAGATTTGATGCTGGTACAACTCTGCACAACTCAAGAATTGGGAGTGCTTGTTCGTTTAACATCTTCACCAACAGTCTTTGAGATGCATTCAATGTCGAGGCCCTTTTTTCTACATGCATACGAATCTTCTAAGTGCAACAGATTTAAGTTAATGAGTGGGAATCACTGGGACTCTCTGCTTTCCAAGAGTCCCCAAATGTTTTGTGATGTTTAAAAACGACCTTTGACATCCAAGATGGGCAGCTTTTTCCATTGTGAGCAGCTACACCCCTGTTGGTTGATGATTAGTTGGGGGTTCTGCAATGTTATACATGGCCATACTACCCAATATGTATATATACACATATTATATATATATATATTATATATATATATATATACAATTATATATGTATATATATATATATATGGATATATATGTATATATAGCCTCGTCCAGGCTTCTGGAACTACCTAAACCTGAATTAGGTTGGTAAAACTTGTCCATTCCGTGACGAAATTTCGTCGCGGAATTAACAAGTTTCATTAGGGTCATTATCATCATCATCATCATCACATCATCATCAACTGCTGCCGCAAGTTCACATGAATGTTAACATCGAGCCGCAAGTTCACATGAACGTTAACATCCCCCCCCACCCCCCCCACCCCGCGTGTGCGTAGCATCAACTGCTGCCGCAAGTTCACATGAACGTTAACATCCTGCCGCAAGTTCACATGAACGTTAACATCCCACCCCACCCCTTTACCCCATCGTATGTAGTTCCAGAAGCCTGGACGAGCCTATATATACATGTACTGTATCTCATATTTGCCCTCGTGTTTTCCGGTGTAGCTATTAGTACCCAGGTGGTTCTGGTCTACAACGGTGAGATCTACAACTTCAAAGCCCTGCGGCCCGAGTCCACCAGCGATGGAGAGGCCTTGGTCCCGCTGTACCTCCAGAGAGGTGATCTCTTCACACGTCTCTCGGTGGTTCAACGGTGCTGGAGGGTCCCCTGGCCACCCATGGATTTTTTTTGGGGTTGAAAGGTTAACAGGTGAAAGTTGTTGGTTCATGTGCAATGGCCAATTTGAGTCAAAGATCTTAAATCCCCATGTTTGGGGGTTTTGATGGGCTAATTAACCACAAAATGGGAGTTAACCGAGTTAATCAAATCATATCAAATCAAAATGGGGATTCAAGCTGCTTTGGAGTGATATATTGGTTTGTCCAAAAACCGGGATACGTTCATACACTCAAAAGAACCATTAAGAATGGGGAAGTAGCATTGGTCATTGGTCTTTGGGGTGCGCAATGGCTGGAATTTCGCCGAGGCATGCTCGATGGGGAGTTCGCCATTGCACTCCTGGACTTTCGACGGCGAAAAGCCATCATCTCTTCTGAGGCTTTGCTGATTTAAGACTGTTTGGAGTTGGACATTGGACATTTTGGACGCTTGTAATTTCTCACCGGGCATCTTTTCTCTAGTGGCGATCAGAAAGAAATGAAATTGTGACTCCATCAGAGCGCTCCATGCGAAACTGAGGACATCTTCTCCACCAAACCCTTGTGGTTCTCAACCTACCAAGGCGTCTTTGTTCATGTTTCTTCAGCCATGGGATCTCTGAAGGGTGCATGATACTTGTCTACAAGCATAAGTGATGTTCTGTACATATATACAATCATATAATATATATATATATTTATACACATACATATTTATGTAATCATCACACATGACCACGTATGGTATGCATCCAACCTTAATTCCATCCATGCCACAATGCTTTGGCGTTGGCAGCGTTCAGGCTTCCATGTAGCCAGCTACCAGAGTGCTTTGCTTCGCATGGGCATACCACCAGGAGCACCGGCTGTGATTCGCTGCACTTTGTCATCACAGCAAGACATCTGATGGAAATTGAGCCATGTGAAGTTTGGTGAGGTGAAACCTGCCCAAATGATGGTGGTTTATTGAGGGTTGAACACCAACCCCCTTACGAACAAAAGATTACAAAGGCAGAAGGGGTTTCAGCTGAGTTCTTGGCTCGACCAGGAGCTGTGCGCATGGTGGATCCCAATAGCATTATGATTTTTGACCTTCGACAGATGGATTTGAAGATCCAACGACATGCCTTGCACGAGTTTGACCTTCGACAGTTCAAGCAGGACAGGCCAAAAACTTCCCAGGGTGGAGGGGGTGCCCTTGTATCAAGCAAATCGCACCCTGCCTGACAGGCCCAGAAATAGATTTCAGCAAAGAGGGTGAAATTGAAACCACCAAATGGGGATGGATCAAGACCTATACATTCGGGGGGATGAAAATCCTTCCGCCAGCTATTCTGATGTTGACCACGGTGCATTGACGGGTGTTGATCCATACCTAGATATTACTGTATTATACACGTATGTAAAAACATATATACATACATCCCGGCGGGTTGTTTATCGAACCCGCGTTTTCAACGTTTGCAGTGTTCGTCATTGATTTCATACCACAAATCACAGTGGTTTTGCATCTCTCTCAAAGTTCAATTTCCTTAAAGAGTACGCGCGTACTTTTCACTGGATATGTAAAAAACTTCAGAGGCACTCTCTTTTTTTCTGCGCTAAGTGTTCTTCCCAATTTCTGCAGTGAGCTTGGAGAGGTTTTTGTGGGAACTGTTTTCCCATCTCCACTGCCAAGCGCTAACATGCGTCCAAATCTTGCCATTGAGCAAGACTAACGTAGACTAACGTAGCATCATATATGTGAGGAAGTGCAAGACGACGTACAGTAGCGTTGCATCATGTATGTGAGGAAGTGCAAGACGACGTACACTAGCGTAGCATCATATATGTGAGGAAGTGCAAGACGACGTACAGCAGCGTAGCATCATGTATGTGAGGACGTGCAAGAAGACGTACAGCAGCGTAGCATCATGCATGTGAGGAAGTGCAAAAAGACGTACAGCAGTGTAGCATCATGTATGTCAGGCAGTGCAAATGAACGTTATTACCCCACCCCACCCCACCCCACCCCGTTAACCCCATGAAAGACATAGAAACATGCAAAATGCTGGTTCGGTTTTCAACCCGTAGGCACATACATACATATATACGTATGTGTATATATATATATGTATATATATATATGTATATATATATGTATATGTATATATATATAGATGTACATACATATATATATATATGTATATATATATATATGTATGTACATATATATATACATACATATATATATATATGTATATATATATATGTATATATGATATATATATATATACATACATATATATATGTATATATATATGTATATATGATATGTATATATATATATATATATGTATATATGTATATATGTATATATGAATATATATATACATATATACATACATACATACATACATACATACATACATACATACATACATACAATACATACAATACATACAATACATACAATACATACAATACATACAATACATACAATACATACAATACATACAATACATACAATACATACAATACAATGCATACAATACAATACATTACATACAATACATACACTACATACAATACATACAATACAATACAATACATGTACATACAATACATACAATACATACAATACATACAATACATACAATACAATACAATACATACAATACATACAATACATACAATACATACAATACATACAATACATACAATACATACAATACATACAATACATACAATACATACAATACATACAATACATACAATACATACAATACATACAATACATACATACATACACTCGTATGTATACATGTATGTATGTATGTAATGTAATGTAATGCAATGTAATGTAATGTAATGTACTGTAATGTAATGTATGTATGTATGTATGTATATGTAGAAATTAGAACCAACAATTCAATAACTTGCGCATCAAGGTATCTAGGCCTCAGATCCAGGTAGGCCTCATCGCCCCAGCTGCTGAGCCTTCCGCCAGGATACCAGTGACTTCCAAGCTGCCTTTGCAAATGCAGTGCAGAAGCGCATTCAGTATGCTATCCATCCGATGTTCATCGGGCTTTCTTCAGGTTATGACAGTGGAGCTATCCATGTGGCACTAGTGCACGAGAGGACCAGCGTCCGGCGGCGACAGCTTCAGATGGGGGCAAACAAAATAGATGAAAAACAAATAGATGAACCAACCTTTGTACTTTTTGGGTTGCTCTGTCTTTTGCATGCTCCTATTCAGCAAAGCCTCCTGTCAAGATCATTTGTAAATTTGAGTGTATTGATGTGTATCGCGCATGGTCGGATATCCCATTGAAGATCGGCCATGCTGCCAATCTTCTGCAACATTGGCTGCAGAGGACTGGACATTTTGCCTACACTGTGCACTCTACAGAAGACATGGAGATCTTGAAACAGCGAATTGCTTGGGCTGGCAACTGGACAGAGACAAATGTGATTGTCTCTTGGCGCACGATGCAAACCTGATGGCCCATGGTTTGCCCATGGTTTGACAGTCAAACATGACCCAAATCGCAAATTGTGTGGGGTAGTAGGGGTAGTGGGTGGATTTGTCATTCCCCAACCCCCGGCTCAGTGGCGCTTCCGACTATCAAGTCAAAAATTGGGTTTTGACGTGAACGTTGCTCCACCATGAGTCGTTCAAAAAGCAATTCATTCTAACTTGAAGACTCCTCTGGCGCTGCAAGGTCCTAAGTGGCATGGATCTTGAGCGTGAAGCTGCTCGGCTCATAGAAAGATCTGCTAGGTTTCACATCAAGTTCCCTACGATTTAGGGTAGTCTGTTGAGAAACTCTTGGTGCCGAAACTGAGAACTTCTGAGAACTTGTGATCCGCAAAACCCAATGCCCCGTGGAATCCCCCTGTCCCCCATTCAGGCCTTGCGTTTGGCAGAACAGTGTGAGCCTTTCCACTACAGGCTCCCATAGGGCCATAGGGCCATAGGGAGGGACACATATCGGGACGGATCAGTTTTTTGTACCTGGGACCTGCAAATTCTGGTGATTTCTTTCGTATTGCCATTTTTATTGTGCAATCTATACTAGGCGCAGATGACACGGGACTTTGCGGCCGATTTAGCCGATGTTTTTTGGCACATGACATGGAATTTATGTATCGATTTTGCTATGGTTTTTTATTTTACACATGACATGGGAGTTATGCGCCGACCTAACAGGCAGGCATTTTTCCATTTTTTTGACAGATGACATGAGAATAAGTGAGCCAATTTACACATGACATGGGACTTTACACCGCAGGAGATGGGACATCCAAGGTGGGAACTGGCAGGTAGGGAGATGGGAAGAGGAATTTTACCACAGGAGATGGGACATCTAAGGTGAGGAGGTGGGACATCCAAGATGGGAACTGGCAGGCGGAACTGGCAGGTAGGGAACAACAGGAGATGGGACATCCAAGGTGGGAACTGGCAAATAGGGAGACGGGAAGAGGAATTTACCGCAGGAGATGGGACATCCAAGGTGGGAGCTGGCAGGTAGGGAGATGCGAAGAGGAATTTACCACATGACATGGGACTTCCAAGGCCGTAATGGGACTTCCAAGGCCGGATCTGGCAGGTAGGGAGGAAACATGTACCACAGGAGGTGCGAACTGCCAAGTAGGGAGATGGGAACAGGAATTTGACCACAGCAGATGGGACATCTAAGGTGGGAACTGGCAGGTAGGGAGATGGGAAGAGGAATTTACCGCAGGAGATGGGACATCCAAGGCCGGAACTGCCAGGTAGGGAGATGGGAAGAGGAATTTACCACAGGAGATGGGACATCCAAGATGGGAACTGGCAGATAGGGAGATGGGAAGAGGAATTTACCACAGGAGATGGGACATCCAAGATGAGGAGGTGGGACATCCAAGATGGGAACTGGCATGCGGAACTGGGGGAACTGGCAGCTAGGGAGAAGGGGGAGAGGAATTTACCGCAGGCAGGTAGGGAGATGCGAAGAGGAATTTACCACATGACATGGGACTTCCAAGGCCGGAATGGGACTTCCAAGGCCGGAACTGGCAGGTACGGAGGAAACATGTACCACAGCAGGTGGGAACTGGCAGGTAGGGAGATGGGAAAAGAATTTACCACAGGAGATGTGACATCCAAGGCCGGAACTGCCAGGAAGGGAGATGGGAAGAGGAATTTACCACAGGAGATGGGACATCCAAGATGGGAACTGGCAGATAGGGAGATGGGAAGAGGAATTTACCGCAGGAGATGGGACATCCAAGGGAGACGAATTTACCACATGGGACTTCTAAGACCGGAACTGGCAGGTAGGGAGACGGGAAGAGGAATTTACCGCAGGAGATGGGACATCCGCTGGCCTAGGGAGACGGGAAGAGGAATTTAGAGACCGGGCAGAGGGAGGTTGGGGCATCCAAGGTGGGAAGTGGCAGGTAGGGAGATGGGAAGAGGAATTTACCACAGCAGGTGGGAACTGGCAGGCAGGGAGACGGGAAGAGGAATTTTACCACAGGAGATGGGACATCCAAGATGGGAACTGGCAGATAGGGAGACGGGAAGAGGAATTTACCGCAGGAGATGGGACATCCAAGGGAGACGAATTTACCACATGACATGACTTCCAAGGCCGGAACTGGCAGGTAGGGAGACGGGAAGAGGAATTTACCGCGGGAGGTTGGGCATCGTGGGAACTGGCAGGTAGGGAGATGGGAAGAGGAATTTAGCACAGGAGATGGGACATCCAAGGTGGGAACTGGCAGGCAGGGAGACAGGAAGAGGAATTTAACCGCAGGAGATGGGACATCCAAGGGAGACGAATTTACCACATGACATGGGACTTCCAAGGCCGGAACTGGCAGTTAGGGAGACGGGAAGAGGAATTTACTGCGGGAGGTTGGGCATCGTGGGAACTGGCAGGTAGGGAGATGGGAAATTTAGCACAGGAGATGGGACATCCAAGGTGGGAACTGGCAGGCAGGGAGACAGGAAGAGGAATTTAACCGCAGGAGATGGGACATCCAAGGGAGACGAATTTACCACATGACATGGGACTTCCAAGGCCGAAACTGGCAGGTAGGGAGACGGGAAGAGGAATTTACCGCGGGAGGTTGGGCATCGTGGGAACTGGCAGGTAGGGAGATGGGAAGAGGAATTTAGCACAGGAGATGGGACATCCAAGGTGGGAACTGGCAGGCAGGGAGACAGGAAGAGGAATTTACCGCAAGAGATGGGACATCCAAGGGAGACGAATTTACCACATGACATGGGACTTCCAAGGCCGGAACTGGCAGGGAGACGGGAAGAGGAATTTACCGCGGGAGGTTGGGCATCGTGGGAACTGGCAGGTAGGGAGATGGGAAGAGGAATTTAGCACAGGAGATGGGACATCCAAGGTGGGAACTGGCAGGCAGGGAGACAGGAAGAGGAATTTACCGCAGGAGATGGGACATCCAAGGGAGACGAATTTACCACATGACATGGGACTTCCAAGGCCGGAACTGGCAGGTAGGGAGACGGGAAGAGGAATTTACCGCGGGAGGTTGGGCATCGTGGGAACTGGCAGGTAGGGAGATGGGAAGAGGAATTTAGCACAGGAGATGGGACATCCAAGGTGGGAACTGGCAGGCATAGGGAGATGGGAAGAGGAATTTACCGCAGGAGATGGGACATCCAAGGGAGACGAATTTACCACATGACATGGGACTTCCAAGGCCGGAACTGGCAGGTAGGGAGACGGGAAGAGGATTTACCGCGGGAGGTGGGGCATCCAAGGTGGGAAGTGGCAGGCAGGGAGATGGGAAGAGGAATTTACCACAGCAGGTGGGAACTGGCAGGCAGGGAGACGGGAAGAGGAATTTACCGCAGGAGATGGGACATCAGGGACATCCAAGGGAGACGAATTTACCACATGACATGGGACTTCCAAGACCGGAACTGGCAGGTAGGGAGACGAGGATTTACCGCGGGAGGTGGGGCATCCAAGGTGGGAAGTGGCAGGTAGGGAGATGGGAAGAGGAATTTACCACAGCAGGTGGGAACTGGCAGGCAGGGAGACGGGAAGAGGAATTTACCGCAGGGGATGGGACATCAGGGACATCCAAGGGAGACGAATTTACCACATGACATGGGACTTCCAAGACCGGAACTGGCAGGTAGGGAGACGAGGATTTACCGCGGGAGGTGGGGCATCCAAGGTGGGAAGTGGCAGGTAGGGAGATGGGAAGAGGAATTTACCACAGCAGGTGGGAACTGGCAGGCAGGGAGACGGGAAGAGGAATTTACCGCAGGATATGGGACATCAGGGACATCCAAGGGAGACGAATTTACCACATGACATGGGACTTCCAAGACCGGAACTGGCAGGTAGGGAGACGGGAAGAGGAATTTAACCGCAGGAGATGGGACATCCAAGGGAGACGAATTTACCACATGACATGGGACTTCCAAGGCCGGAACTGGCAGGCAGGGAGACAGGAAGAGGAATTTAACCGCAGGAGATGGGACATCCAAGGGAGACGGATTTACCACATGACATGGGACTTCCAAGGCCGGAACTGGCAGGTAGGGAGACGGGAAGAGGAATTTAACCGCAGGAGATGGGACATCCAAGGGAGGCGAATTTACCACATGACATGGGACTTCCAAGGCCGGAACTGGCAGGCAGGGAGACAGGAAGAGGAATTTAACCGCAGGAGATGGGACATCCAAGGGAGACGAATTTACCACATGACATGGGACTTCCAAGGCCGGAACTGGCAGGCAGGGAGACAGGAAGAGGAATTTAACCGCAGGAGATGGGACATCCAAGGGAGACGGATTTACCACATGACATGGGACTTCCAAGGCCGGAACTGGCAGGTAGGGAGACGGGAAGAGGAATTTAACCGCAGGAGATGGGACATCCAAGGGAGGCGAATTTACCACATGACATGGGACTTCCAAGGCCGGAACTGGCAGGCAGGGAGACAGGAAGAGGAATTTAACCGCAGGAGATGGGACATCCAAGGGAGACGAATTTACCACATGACATGGGACTTCCAAGGCCGGAACTGGCAGTTAGGGAGACGGGAAGAGGAATTTACTGCGGGAGGTTGGGCATCGTGGGAACTGGCAGGTAGGGAGATGGGAAATTTAGCACAGGAGATGGGACATCCAAGGTGGGAACTGGCAGGCAGGGAGACAGGAAGAGGAATTTAACCGCAGGAGATGGGACATTCAAGGGAGACGAATTTACCACATGACATGGGACTTCCAAGGCCGAAACTGGCAGGTAGGGAGACGGGAAGAGGAATTTACCGCGGGAGGTTGGGCATCGTGGGAACTGGCAGGTAGGGAGATGGGAAGAGGAATTTAGCACAGGAGATGGGACATCCAAGGTGGGAACTGGCAGGCAGGGAGACAGGAAGAGGAATTTACCGCAAGAGATGGGACATCCAAGGGAGACGAATTTACCACATGACATGGGACTTCCAAGGCCGGAACTGGCAGGGAGACGGGAAGAGGAATTTACCGCGGGAGGTTGGGCATCGTGGGAACTGGCAGGTAGGGAGATGGGAAGAGGAATTTAGCACAGGAGATGGGACATCCAAGGTGGGAACTGGCAGGCAGGGAGACAGGAAGAGGAATTTACCGCAGGAGATGGGACATCAGGGACATCCAAGGGAGACGAATTTACCACATGACATGGGACTTCCAAGGCCGGAACTGGCAGGTAGGGAGACGGGAAGAGGAATTTACCACATGACATGGGACTTCCAAGAGCCCGGCTCGAGGACTTGGACCCGGCAACGGAGGTAAGCCACACATAAAAACTTTAGCGCAACGGGGGTAACACACAGGGTCAACGGGGAAGCCTATAACGGGAGGGACACAACGAGAAAATGAGAAATGTCACGTTTATGGTGGGTAAATGAGAAAAAACTTATTATGTAATTTTTTGAAATCTTAAAATCGTGCATATGTGTTTAATAATAGTTAGATATGTTTCAAAGGCTTGGTGTGCCCTGTGTATGCACAGGTAGTTCATGCAACTCTATATACGAAATGTGAGTTATCTAAGGTTCAATGTTGTTCAATCTTGGTATCAATAAAAATCGTATTCAATTTTCATGCATGTAAAGCACATGACATGTATAGCATTATATACATATATATATATATAATATATTTGACGACGCTCAATCCTGTATTTTGTAGACAAAGTTTGAACTGGTGGCCCTGCACTGGCTCGAGAGGTGTTTGCACCTCCTTATTTGCCGCACTATTTTGTAGAGAAAATTATCACAGGGATCTGCTAAATACGTGCTAGGTAGCTGCTAAATAGTTGGTGAATACACGCTGAATGTCTGCCAAATAGTTGCTAAATAGTTACCTGTATTAAATGGCTGCTAAATAGCTTTAGTAGCCGCCAAATAGTTACTGAAATAGCTGCTAAATAGCTTAAAAAACTGCTAAATAACCGCTAAATAGTTTCAAAGCTTCTAAATAGCTGCTCAATAGTTGCTAAATAGTTGCTAAATAGCTGCTACATAGCAGCTAAATAGTTGCTAAATAGCTGCTCAATAGTTGCTACATAGTTGCTAAATAGCTGCTAAATAGCAGCTAAATAGTTGCTAAATAGCTTCTAAATGGTTTCTAAATAGTTGCTGAATAACTACTAAATAGGTGCAAAATAACTTCTAAATAGTTGCTGAATAGTTGACAAATGGCTTCTAAATAGCTTCAAAATAGTTGGTAAATAGCTGCTGAATAAATGCTAAAGAATTGCCAAGTAGCTTCTGAATAGCTGCTAGATAGTTGCTAAATAGAACGAGGTGAATGGATTCATGTGACTTTGGAATATTCTAACAGCTGACGTATAATGTTGGATTATTCTAACTGCTAGCAGGTAGTCATACACTCATATACTATCTTTGTGTGGGATGTGAAATGTACAGTGTGTCAGTTTAGTTGACATGACACGTTTTGCATCTTTTAGAACCCAAACAATTGCAGAGGTCCCGTGTCATGTGATTTTTTTTTTGCGAGGCACTTTACAGATGACATGGGACTTATGCATTTTTCTGTTTTTTCACTTTACAGATGACATGGGAGTTATCGTTTTTTGGGTATGTTCGACAACTCCCATGTCATCTGCAGGTACTATATATATTGTGAATTTCAGTGACATGCTGCACCTGAGGTCCGCATTCACCTATGTGTATCCTCGCGGCTGTTATGGTCCAAAGGGCCCTTGATGCCAATACTTGGCATAGCGGAGGAAAACGTTGTGTGTGAGCCATTTGGCTATTGCGTTGCTTGGTGTGAGGATTCATATCCTATAACAACCTGAAGGTCATATCTGTTTGCTTGAAGGGGCATCCACTCCCCATTAACTGACAGTTGGATTGGCTACCTGCTTCCGCATGGTAGCGGAGCCACTTCGGTGGCATCCGTGACACTGAGGAGGTCCTAAGGCCTTAGTGTTGTGACTGCAGCTTTGCAGTGAGTTTGCAACCGGTCAATCCCGACCGACCACAACCTACACACAACCGAGCTCAACACGAACTTCACTTTCAATTTGCAACAGCATGGAGTCCAAGGACACGTTTCGTGATCTGCAGTTTGATGGCCGCCCATCAGGCTATAGGGACTTCAGGAGAAAAACAATTTTGGCCGTTGCAGGCCAGGAGAACAAGTTGGCTCACCTTGCCGGGCCAAGATTGCTACAGCGTCTCCAAGGCGAAGCTTGGAGGGCGACTGAACATTTGCAAGTCGCTGAACTGAGAAAGCCTGATGGTTGGTTAGAAGTTATCCATGCCCTAGACAAGCACTACCGTTTTCTGCCTGAAACTGAGCTCCACGAAGCCGTTGAGGAGTTCCTTTTTGGAATGAAGCGTAAGTCTGGGGAAGGTGCAACTTCATTCAGTTCGCGTTTCAGAACTCAGCTGTCCCGTGTGCAGTCACTGATAGCCCAAGAGCGTGAGATGACAAAATCAAAGAGACGTGGAAAGAAGGGAAAACGTTCCCGAGAGCTCACCAATGCAGTAGAGCCTGAAAGCAGCCTAGAAGAATCCGCAGTTTCAGATGTTCCAAGACAAGCCGAAAGACCTAGGTCCCCATCTGCAACTGGAGATGAGACTTCAGCACATGCTGCTGAGCCTGCTAGAGCTTCTGCTTCAGCCCAACCTGAAGCTGGTCGTGAAACAAGTGATCCTGATGCCGAACATGAGCCGAGCGTGCATTCAGTTCGCTCGCGTGTGCCTTCCTCTCAAGGTTCCAAGCGGAAAAGTGAACAGGGGTCAAGGGTTTCCAAGACTTCCCGGGGTACCCACAAAGCTGATAGAGAACGAGAAGATCGAAAGATGCTGGAAATGTTGGGTTCACTGGAATGTGGTCATTTACGACCCAAGCCCATTTTCCCACAAGCAATTCTTGGTCACCTTTACATGAGGAAGTTTGGTATGAATCGAGAACAACGTGCTCATATCATCAGGTCTACAAATGGTTCCTCTCGTTTGGATGATGTTGAACGTATCATTCGAGCTTCAGACTTGGAGGAGTTTAGAAATGATGACCGTAGAAGGAATGATGATCGAAAGCCTTTCAAACAGCCTAGAAGGGATGCCTATGCAGTTCAATCGGAACCCCAACATGCAATGCTTGCGGATGATGGGAATTCTTCTTCTAGCCTGGGTGAAGTTTTCGATGATGAATCAGAGTCTGAAGATGCTTACGTAGCAGCGGGAGATGAAGATGGTGATACCGAACAAGAACTACAAGAAGTTTATGAAATTCAGAGAAAAGCCAAGAAAGATTTCCGTAAGAGCTACAAAACCTATAAGGAGTCCAGAAAGAAGGTGAGAGAAATCAAGAAAAGCCGCACTCCTTACCTTCCAGTTGTGGCTATCAACCAGCCATCCGATGCGCAAGCTTCAGGCCAAGCACCTGTCCTGAGGCAAACCTTTGGCTATGACAAGAAGACAACTGGAGGCAAAGCTCAGCCCAAACGGAAATCAGATTCAAAATTTGCTGGAAAGAAGGAAGAAGCTAATTTAGCCACTACCACCGTGGTTGAACAGTTTTCCTACATGGTTTCCTCCAACGACATGATTGATGATGATGTTTGGTTGACAACAGTTCCTGAGGGATATGCCATTTTGGATACTGGTTGCACTACATCCATAGTTGGTAACGAGACTGCCGAGAGCCTCAGCAAGTTCATGAGTTCCCATGGATGGCCCTTGCCGGTTTCATGCAGCCTGCCGCCTGTTGAACTGAAAGGTTTTAATGGCACCAAAGTGGAATCAACTAATGGTTTGCGTTGGAATGTGAAACTGGGAAACCTATGGGGAACAATAACAACATATGTGGTACCTGGTTCTGCACCCTTTTTGCTGTCGCGCAGAGCTTTGGAGGGAATGCAAGCTCGCTTGGACTTGGGCAGTTTGACCATTACGTCCGAGAAGCATGGCATGTTTGATGCACCTTTGAGACAGGCCTCCAACGGTCACCTTTTGTTGCCCCTCATTCATGTGCCGCCTGAGCTGACCACCTCCACTGGTGACGATGCCGCAGCCTCCAGCATTTCAGAAGAACAAGAGCCCAATGACGCATGCCCAGAGAACTTTGCTGTTGCCTGTGAGGACCCGCCAGCACCAGTTTCTCACAAGCCATGCAAAATCACAACCAGTGATAGACGCCGAGCCTTCCAACATGTTGTGAAGAATACTCGAAAAGGGGTAGTTAATGTAACCCGGTTTCAAAAGGAGTTGGAAATAATCTATGGGGGTAAGGGTAAGCAAATCGTACATGCTTTGGTTGCTTATAAGCCGCGCTTAGAGCGCATACCAGCAGATGCCAACACCGTAGCATACCAAAGATCAGTTGCCACCCTCACCACAGATGGTCAATTTCTTGTTCAGCCGTGGAACAACCGCCCTGCAGGAGAAGTTCGTCGTCCTGTCAATCAAGTGAATGTTTGCATGTTTGCATACATAGCCCCTGAGTCCACGGAGCCTGCACGACCTGTGACTGACCACCACCATGACCACACATGTTTTTGTTGCAGGGAATGTGATTCAGAGGGCGATGATGTTTGTTTTCAAGTTGGGGGAGATGATGGTTTGTCCATGGAAGCTGTTTATGGAGAATCAACCAATTGGACCGATGTTCCAAAAATGCAAACCATGTCCCCTGAATCCCAAGAAAAGCTGAAAGCGGGTATCCAAAGACTTCGAAAAACTTATGCCCAGTTTATCATGTCACGTCTTATGGGGAAGTATGATGAATTGATAGAAGAACTAACTGAGTGGTTAGGCCCTCAAGCCCATAAGCTACATGAGACTGTCAGCATGATTGAGGTTTTCACGGGTAAGGCACCTTTGGCCGATCGTGTGGAACAATGTGGATCCACGTGCATTCGAATAGGCTTGGACTATGGACAAGACTTAAATCAACATAGCCATCGGCGCAAGTTGCTGTTGTTGATTGCGTTTTGCCAGCCAACAGATGTTTGGATCAGTTTCCCATGTGGTTGCTGGGGTCCATGGAGCCGCATGAATATGCACAAAGATCCTGGTCTCGCACAGTCCACACTTGATGCCAGACGGGTTGCCCGCCGACACCTGTCTATAGTGCCTGAAATATGGAATCTTCAGCAGTCCCTTGGTGGGTTCACTCACATAGAAAATCCACTGACTTCCGATGCCTGGAAGGAGTTTCAGTTGCACATGGCCTATGATGTTCGCATTGACCAATGCAGCCTTGGTTTGCGATGCCCTAGGACTAAGAAGCCCATTCTTAAGCCCACTCGCATTGTAACTTCCTGCAAGGAAATGGCCACCCGGCTTTCCACATGCCGATGTGACCGACGCCATGAGCATGCCCACTTAGAAGGTAGTTATAAAGGTAAACCTTTAACCTCCTATGCTGAAACCTATCCACGCAAGATGTGCCGAGTGATTGCTGAAGTGATGACCGCACCAAACCGCGTGCCGTCAAAGCCAGAAGATGTTTTTGCCAGCCTGGACGACCTAGACATAGAGCAAGATGCCATGTCTGATGCTGCCGGTGCCGAACCAGGTGCCGAACTTGCCAATCCGGCGGAACCGCCAGTGCCGCAGCAGAGGATTCAATCCATGTTGCGAAAGTTGCATGTCAACACAGGACATTCGTCCATACAGCAGATGCTACGACTTGCCAATCGTTGCCAAGTTTCAGATGAAGTCAAACAGGAAATCAAAAAGTTTAAATGTGACATCTGCGATGAGCACAAGGTTCCACCGACACATCGTCAGTCTGCCGTCCCACATGCAGAGCAGCCGAACCACATAGTCGGCATTGACTTTGTGCAAGTTGAGTTAAAGCATGTTAATGACCAAGGGGATACAGTTGAGGATAAGTACAATGTGCTAACATGTGTTGACTTAGCCACGGACTTCGCCCAACAAATCATAGTCCCTAAGGGTAGTTACCAGCTTTCCAAAGCCTTCCACAATGTTTGGACTCGACCGTATGGCGCACCAAAAATCATCTACACAGATCCAGACAGTGCCACGATGTCAAAAGACTTTGAACACTACATGCTCAACCATGACATCAAGCTGCTGCACTGTGGAGCCGAAAGCCACTGGCAATTAGGTCGCGTAGAGATAGCCAACCGTGTCCTTCGAGGAATGGCCCAGAGAATTTGGCAAGACACCGACCGTCCAGCTGCAGAAGTCATCGAAGTATGCGCAAGCATCCGAAACCAACAACTCAGAAAACATGGATTCAGCCCTTGTCAATGGTTTCTAGGTCAAGACACCAAACATGCAGGTATGTTGAATGATGTTGAAGAACAGCGGAACTTCCCAATGCAATCCCAAATCTTAGCCGAACCAGAGTTTCAAGCTCGTGTCCAGTTGCGGGAAAATGCAGCTCGTGCCTTCCTGGAAGAACATGCCAAAGACACTTGGCGCCGTGCACTTGCAAGCAGATCCCGGCCGATGCGGGGTCCATACACAGTTGGCCAGCTTGTTTACTTTTTCCGTAAGAGGGCAAGAGGTCTACTGTCCACCCGTCATGGAGTTTGGTATGGTCCTGGAAAAATAATCGGTTGTGAAAGTTCCACAAATGGTGTCATACCTAGAGTCATTTGGGTAGCTTTCAATGGGTTTCTCTACAAATGCTCCCCCGAAGGTCTCCGTCCGATGACTGAAGATGAGAGTCAATTCAGGGAGTTAGCCAGGTCCTTGTCCCAAGGTAGATTAGACCCTGCCATAGAAAATGCTGAGCAGAGCCTGTCTAGCCGAGCCCCTCAATATCATGATCTCATGGATGATAACCCTGAAGCATCAGATGAGGAGTTAGAGGATGATGTCCTGCGTGAGTCCAGACCCTTGGAAGATCCTGATGAAGAGGGCGGTCCCCGAAAAATAAGGAGAATAACCAGAACAAATGAGTACTGGCAAAAACGTTCAAGAGGAATGCCTCCCTATGGTTCTTTGCAGGATGGATCCCTTCCACAAATCATAGGTCCACATAGCTTAGCTGGTCATCAAGATGAAGAACCACCCGCAAAACGTAGAGCAGTTCTTGATGGCATCCCAGAAGAAAATATGGAACAAGATAGGCTAAGCAATGAGTATGAACCTGGTACTCCAGTTCCTTCAGAACAAATGGATCCACCTGATGAAACGATGGATCAGCCAACTGAAGTCATGGAGCCTGCAGCAGAAGCCATAGATGATGCCTCTCCAGAGGAGTTTGCACCCGGACTTTCCGTGTCGCCGGATGTTCCAACCAATGATGATCAATCCAGTCTTGAACAAACCTTGCAGCAAGCTGTTGAACAACCTGTTCCAACGGATGATGAGCTGATGGTTGAAACAACTGCTGGTCAAGCCAAGCTCAAAGAAAGTGTGCTTGAGGTTTCGCTTGATGTCAACCGCGACGACATCACCGCAGACCCTTTTTGCCTTTTCAATGTTCTTGACGAATGCCTGACTGTTGCAGCGCCAAAAGCAAAACTCCGTCGTGTAGAAGTAAACTACCGAAAGCTGCAAGAAGCCGATAAAGCCTTGTTTCAAAAAGCAATGCAAAAAGAATGGCAAAGCTGGGTAGACAATCGTGTAACATCCTTGTGCAAAAACAGAGGTATATCCCCAGATCGCATAATAAGGGCTAGATGGGTACTCACCTGGAAAAAGAGCTCAGATCCAGATGACAAATCCCGTGTTCCTAAAGCCAGACTTGTGCTGATTGGTTGGGAAGATCCAGAATTGGGAAAGATAGCAACTGATAGTCCAACACTCCGCAAAGAGAGTAAACACTTAGCCTTGTCAATATGTGCTGCAAACCCATGGAAAGTGTTTGGAGCCGACATAAAGACGGCGTTTCTTTCTGGAGACAATTCCCAAAGAGAGATCTACTTCAAACCTCCAGCTGAACTAAAGGAATGGTTGCAACTTAGCTATGATGATTTGTTTCGTCTTGAGAAAGCTGCATACGGACTGGCAGAAGCTCCAAGAGCATGGTTTTTACGCTTGAGCCGTGAAATGCGAGAGGCAGGACTGTGCCAAAGTCAAATAGACCCTTGCTTGTTCACCCTCGGAGTTAAAGGAAAACTATGTGGTGTATGTGGTATACATGTTGATGACCTCTTAGGAGGAGGAACACCTGCCATGGATGCAATTCTCAACAAGTTGCGTGCCAAACTGCCTTTTGGGGACTACAGAACCTTCACTATACGCTACACTGGCATAGAGGTTAGGCAAAACCCCAATACTTTTGAAATAGAGATTGGTCAAGAAGCCTACATAGATGCCATGGAGTGTGTTCAAACAAAACCACTGGGTACAGCGAGCACTCCACTGCCTGACAAGTCCATTTTGCGGACGTGCGCTGGTCAGCTAGCATGGGTTTCCAATGCAACACGACCCGACCAAGCCTTCTTGTCCAGCTACTTGCAAGGTGTTCAGGATAAAGGTCTTGTTTCCCATGTCCAGTTGTACAACAAGGGAGTCAGAGAAATGAAGGAAAAGAAAGTTTGCCTGAGATTCCCAAGCACAGTCCCAATTTCCGACTGGCGGCTTGTGTGCATTGCTGATGCCGGTTGGGCAACCCGTGATAGCGGCGACAGCCAAGGGGGATACCTGTTGCTGATTGCTGAAAGCAAAATGCTTGACCGAAAACATGCACGATGCTGGCTGGTAGACTGGTCGTCCAAAAAGCTCAAACGTGCAGTTCGCAGTTCAGTCGCAGCCGAAACCTTGTCTGGACAGAATGGCCTAGACGCTACAGAGTTGTTCCAAGCACTTATGTTGGAAACGTTAGATGGAATAACCCCCAGGCAATTTCGTGAAATGACACCCTCAAAGCCTGCAGCCTTGGTCATAGATTCAAAAGGGTTCTATGACGCTATCACTAGAAGTTGCTGCTCCCAAGCAATCTCAGTTGAACGCCGTTTGCAAATTGACTATGCCATAGCAAAAGAAACGATGAAGAAACAAAACATACTACCGTTTTGGGTTAACAACCTACGCATGGCCGCAGACTGCCTAACCAAGCTTCGTGGGGAAACCAAAATCCTTTATGAAATCTTGGAAATGGGTTTTTACCAAATCAAAGTTTGCACTGTTTCTGGTCGTCGTGAAAAAGCTGGTGAAGGGTCCAAAAACACAAAACCTTGAGCAAGCCTTCCTTTTACCGAAAGTGCCATCCTTAGAAGAGTGTGGTAACCAGTGAAGCCTGTGATAAAACCAGTTCACTCCCGGATCGCATGATGTATAGATGTACAGTGTATAGATAATGGGATAAGGTAAGCCATAAGGGGTAATACAAGAGTCCAGCCGTTTTGCAAGCCACCATGTGTCTGAGACAATGGTTGTTGTTTTTACCTGAGTTTTTTTCCAAAGATCGAACCCAAGCTTGACGTGCTCCCACGTATATCGTCCAAAGACCATGGCGATGCCGAGTCCTGCGAAGCGCTTGACCCCTATGTCCAGCAGCCTTCAGGGACCACTCTCCGAAGATGAGATGGGCATTGCGGGCGGCCTACTTGCCCGTGCCGTACACCATGGCCAGCAGCAGCAGCTAGCCCTGAGGATCATGAGATCCGTTGGTGGAAAATCGATGTCTGTGGCAGCCGGATGTTTTCTGGAAGGTGTGCAAAGTGGCCTGTATGGAGCTATGTCTGACGGAGCCAAGCGTCAGAGGGATGAAGAATCCGAATGGGGTCTTCTCACAGAAGGAGCTGATAGCCCCACCACTGCATACTATGCCAGCGCTGAGAATCCGTGCCCACCGATGCCGAGCGGCAGCCATGTGACTGGAACTCCTATGCCAGGAGACAATTTGGTTCTCATTCTCCGCAATGGAGAAGATCTCAAAGTGCCGATTCCGAGCGATGTTCTCTCTGTGGGAGAATGGTCCAAGACAGTGATCACCTTGCCGAAGCTTGCAGACTTGGGCATCACCTATGCAGAGTTCATCGTCAAGGCCGAGGGAGATAAGGACTTGTCTCAGTATGGAGAGTTCATGCTGGCGAACTTCGGACCGTATGCCAAGACCCAGAAGGCCAAAGGTCATACCCAAGGAGTTGACTTTGCCCACTTCCTTGCCCGGGTGAAGTTCCATGGATCTGGCACTACTCAGGGCACTTTCCGCCGTGTGCTCCGAGAATGAGTCCGAGATGTGGTCGCAGCTGTCAAAAGATGGCGATCTATGAGGATGAAAGAAGAAAGCCTTTGGATCTTTCTACACCCTCTCGGATAGAGGGCGTGTGAATTTCAGTGACATGCTGCACCTGAGGTCCGCATTCACCTATGTGTATCCTCGCGGCTGTTATGGTCCAAAGGGCCCTTGATGCCAATACTTGGCATAGCGGAGGAAAACGTTGTGTGTGAGCCATTTGGCTATTGCGTTGCTTGGTGTGAGGATTCATATCCTATAACAACCTGAAGGTCATATCTGTTTGCTTGAAGGGGCATCCACTCCCCATTAACTGACAGTTGGATTGGCTACCTGCTTCCGCATATATATACACATTATCTCTATACTTACGCATGTCACATGTCGTAGATCAGCCCTTACAACCCATATCCGTGCGTCTGCGACCCCATGCACGGCATACCGCATACCACACTTTCAAGTGAATCTGCCCATACACGACCATGGATACCCTGCCTCAAGTACCACTGGATGGGTCTTTTTCAGCCTCAAAAACAAAGGGCTGTTGAACCTTGCTACAAAAAGGTTCAATTTTTTCTGACTTCATACAGGAAAGTGACCAGTTCATGTCACACACTCGTTGGTGCAATATCTTCCAATAAGAAAAATAATGTATACACAAATCAACGCAGGAAAACGCATTTTCTTTCGTAGGATCTGGCACTTTTTCCCAGGGAGCTTTCAGATTTGGTTGTTCTTCCCGATACGCTTGGCACATTCTCCTGCTAGAAAGTTTCAGAAAGAATAGTTGAATCAAGTTGAATCGTCTTGTAAGAACGGTGCTTTTTCGTGCTATGGCGCCTTTGTGCAGCACATACGCTTGGTAGCAACGGCACATATCTTTCTATGAATGGTACGATGTCGAATGATGCAAAGAAACGATCCCTTCGTTGAGGACGACTGTTCCTGCACTTGGTAGGGCTGTTGCCTGACTCTTTGAAAAAGCCGTGTCTTCAAATATGTTCACTGACTCAGTCTGACAAAAAGGGATGTTGCTCTTCTTTCTTACCTGGACCTCTACACTGTGGGGACTCTTGCTTGTTCGAAACAAGTAGTTTTGTGTCCTCTGAAGTTGTAACCTTGCATGCCTTCCTGCAAAAGGGCCAACAGGGGGCCAAACTCTATGTTTCCTTTTTGCGCGTTTGTTGCTGCCATCTGAAATGCGCACATGGTGTCTTTTTTGGCATACGTGTCTATGTCTATGTGCAAACATGTATGCATAGAGAGCGAGAGAGGGATGATGCGTTCAAAAAACATCAAGTATTCTGCTGTTCAGCAAAATGTTCCACACACACAAAATATGGTTAAGGTATAGGGATAGGACTATGTTGATATACTGTACTCACATCAAGATTAGATTATGTTGCATTTGTATTTCGTACCATGTCGTTCCACTCTTGCGCACGACCATGTGGCTTTGATTCGCTTTGGGTGATTTTCTCGTGTTTTCTGATTTTTATCATAGTTTTGAACTGCCCCGGTTGCTTGAAGTCAACTGCTTTTGCCGCTCATTTTGTCGCAGGCTGGTACAGTACGAATATGAACATGAACTTCCCTATCAAAAGGCTGAAGGTCGGACGGATCTTCAGGAAGCTTTGTCTGAAGGTGCTGCACCTGAATGTGTCGCTTTTGCTCCAGCTGATTGCGCTTCAAATTGCAAGTTCCACTTATGTGACGTGTCCTTGACATTCCTTGGAAGGAACTGGGCGGAACTGAGCTGGAATCCAAATCACAAAGAAGACGCTGGAGAGGCGTGGTGATGCCTTGGCGAAGAAACTGTTTGCATTGAAATGCAGGCCACTTACAATTACTTAACACGCCTATTTTGGCATAGATACTGTAATGTCAAATTGTTTCATGGTGTTTCTTATGTGCAACGCAGGACTGTCTAGGATTGAACGGGTCCTGAAAAGTGCAACAAGCAAGCAGTACTGGATGTATGCTGGCTCCTAACGAAACAACCACAACTGCACCCTCTGTCAACAAGTTCAAACTTTCTTGGAGTTGGACCAGTCAATTTTTCCAGCTCCCTATAGAGAAACGCAAAGTCCTTAGCGGGGAGTGCTCTCTGCTTGCATCACCCGACCAAACAACGCAACAATGTTTCCTACATTTTCCTACAATGTTTCCAAGGTGAAAACCAACATAGGTTAAGGCAAGCTCAAAACTCTCAGACACCCCCATGGACAATTATGGAAACATGGTGAATTGGAAACATGTTTGATTTCCCGGAAGGACATAGAAGAACATTTTGAGGCTCTCCAACAGCTGGGTCCGCTGCCAACAGCAAGCGGTCACCGAGCGAACGACCCAAGCCTGAGGTGTGCTTAGTGCTAGCAGGTGCAAAAACTCAGTCCCAAAAGCAGCCTCTAAGAAATCCCTCTCTCTCTCTCTCTACGTATATACAGTACCTATATATATTATATTATGTATATATATATATACACATGTAATACTTTTATATACATTTCATTATGCATCATCAATTTTCATAATCATAATCATATTTCATACTTGATTTCATACCACAAAAGCATAAAAACATGAAATGACGCGCTTCCACTGTCAAGCCATCTGGTCGCATCTGGTCGCACCAAAAAGATGTTGGCCGCAGCCAGGTCATGTGCTTCTGTAGTGCTTCGTGAAGGTTTCCAAATGGTGGCGTCGCTGCTTTCTATCATCTTTCTGGGGTTGTTTCCTCCCCATCCTTTGAGTGAGTCATTCTTAATTCATGTTTCTTGAGTGTCAAACCATTTCAGACCTACATACTGGATGGGTACATTTTTGTCATTTGGATCATGCCTTTATGTGCAGGACAAAGCATCTTGAAAAAACATTTCAAGAGTTGCTTCAAGATCTGCCGGTTTTGGGTTTTTGTATGTCTGGGTTGCAGTTGCATTGGGAAGCATCTCCGTGGCTTTTGTTTTGCACCTCGATGCTGCATTTCGAGGGTAGCCCTGGTGAACTTTCTCATATGTTTGGTCATCGTCATTGCCTTTCAAAGCGGAATTACCATCTGAAAGTCCTGCGGACAGCAAATAAAAAAGAATAATGATGCTGGGAAACTGGTCTTCCGGAAAATCTTGGTGTGTATATATGTATATATGTATATATATATATATGTACATATATATATATATATGTACATATATATATATGTACATATATATATATGGGCAAATTATAATAATTCACTAACCTGAAATAAGGCCATTTTGGGGTGATTCCACTTATTAACCATGATTCCAGTGAGGTCGCAGTGAGGTCGTTATAATTTGCCCATATAAATATATATATATGCATATATATATATATGTATATGTATATGTATATGTATGTGTATGTGTATGTGTATATGTATATGTATGTATATATATATATGTATATGTATGTATATATATATATGTATGTATATATATATATGTCTAATGATTTAATGTGTATATGTATATATGGTCTCGTGTTCCGTGTTCCTACCCCCCTCCCCCCCAATGGGATGGGTCCCCAGGTAGCACCCCGTTCCCTTCTATTTGCAAGCTATTGGCAGCATTTCTGAGGTCCAGCCTCGTATTTGCTAGGTTTTTGCAGCGATTCTGACTACCAGCCTCGCATTTACTAGGTACATGCTACCTTTGAGACGACCTACGTAGCACACATACTCCCTCAAAGTACCTACGTGCTACCTATAGTTATATATACACGTGCTATGTATCTACTTCATATATGTATTTAAATTTTTTATTTATGTATTTATATTATAGACACATACATATGTATATACATACATACATACATACATACATACATTCATTACATACATACATACATAACATTACATAACATTACATAACATTACATAACATTACATAACATTACATAACATTACATAACATTACATAACATTACATAACATTACATCACATTACATAACATTACATAACATTACATAACATTACATAACATTACATAACATTACATAACATTACATACATTACATACATTACATACATTACATACATTACATACATTACATACATTACATACATTACATACATTACATACATTACATACATTACATACATCACATACATTACGTACATTACCTACATTACATACACTACATACATTACATACATTACATACATTCCATACATTACATACATTACATACATTACATACATCACATACATTACATACATTACATACATTACATACATTACATACATTACATACATTACATACATTACATACATTACATACAGTACATACATTACATACATTACATACATTACATACATTACATACATTACATACATTACATACATTACATACATTACATACTTACATACATACATTACATACATTACATACATTACATACATTACATACATTACATACATTACATACATTACATACATTACATACATTACATACATTACATTCATATATACATTACATTCATTCATTCATTCATTCATACATACATACATACATACGTACATACATACATACATATATATATACATATTCATATTTATATACATATATATATATACATACATTACATACATACATACACATATATATATATACATATTCATATTTATATACATATATATATATATATACATGCAAATAAAAACACACACATATATATATATATTGTATACATGTATACATGCATATATATATATACATATATATATATACATACATATATATATATATGTATATACACATACATATTTTCATATATATATATATACAACCACACCCCCACCACACCACAGGGTGGGAGGGGGACAGTACCACACCCCCACCACACCACGGGGGGGAGGGGGACAGTACCACACCCCCACCACACCACAGGGGGGGAGGGGCACAGTACTATGGCTGACCCATGACCATGGCCGGGGGGGGGGAGGGGGGTTGGAACGCTGGACCATATATATACATGTACATGTATTTTTCTTGTATGCTGTCTTGGGCAAAGGCTGCCGGGCAAAGACAAAGAACTCTCTGCCGCAAAAAAGTGAGCAAACATTTTGGCAGCTTAAGCCTCAATCAATGTATCACTTTCTATCACAGAATGGGAAGCACAAATCAAAAGAGATGGAGGAAGAGAGGAATGTAATGATATGATTGGTAGTATTCTCATTGCTTAAATGCAGGATCGTGCGTGGGCAAAAGCAAACGTTAGAACCACAGATTGAGATTTGGGTTCTTGCTTATCTCTCAAACAAATGGTGAATGCCTACACAAAGCATCGAATCACCAATATGGAAATATGTTTTGAACATGAGCAAATGCTATCGTTTTTGGTGAGTGCATTATCATCTTCCAAGCCTCAGCTCAATTTCTCAAAAATATAGATGTCTCGAATACTAGTGTCCATTATATAATCTAAACTTTGGCTGTAGCTCATGTAAAATGTGCAAATGGCTACCAGCAAAGTTTGACGGAACTCATGTGAGATAGTAGAAGTGCATGAATGTACGAGTACAATGTGGAACCAAAGCACATTAAAGGCAAAGGTACAAGCCATGTGACCGCTGAGCAACGCGCTGTCAGAATATGGAGGGGACGGTGCTGGAATGTCTTGCTCAAGCCTGCACAAAGTGTGAATAGTCAAGTGATGGTAACATGTAAGACAGCTTGGCTATTGCTGCAAAATGTTTCCTTGGAAAAAAAACATGGAAAAAATATCGGGCGACACGCATCCTGACCATTCCTGACTTATCCTGTGAAGCAAAAGAGTTGTGTAGATTGCCTCTGTTGGAAGGAAGACGCTATCTCCTCGAAGGCCCGGGCGAATATCTTCCTGTGGCAACGATTCTGCGCACGTTTACTAGAAATGCATCTGGGAGAACAGAGAGCTGCAACCTGTCACGCAAGGACCTAGAGCTAGATTGACCTAAACCAACATCAAAAGCACAACACATGGAAATCCTTCGATCCCTACATCTGTGAGTCTCTAGATATCTAGATCTTCCCAAAAGAATAAACAAGAATAATCTAAATATACAACACGCAACAGCAATCGCCACCTGGGTCTCATCATGGGATCATGGGATCATGCAGTTTCAGTGTGTGGCCCATGGCCCAACGCTGTTTAGGCTAGTTATGGCTAGCTGCCCACGGATGCAACTGAAGATAACTGAAGTCTACACGGCACATATCTGCGGCCTTACGCTATCGTAATTCAGATGCCGCAGCAACACACGGTACATTGCGGTAATGTCCTGGCATTTGCGCACTCGTCACAAGATCGACAAGCACAGCACAGAATGCAAACAAGAAATGCAACATGGAGGGAGAGCCATTGACCGAACAGCGGTCCAAATCTTTGCACAACTCACAGTATTTCACAGTGCACGCTGCAAGCAAGGGGGTTAAAGCTTCATTCCCTTTTATAGGTAACTACATTTAAATATACGGATTTTTAAATATCGAACAGGAATTTTAGACCACCTTCGGGAACGTTTTCCTTGGCCCGCCCAGCCATTTAAACATACGGAATCCAATTCATTTAAACATACTGCAACTACATTTAAATAAATATACGAACTGGTATTTCATACTACCTCCGGGGCCTGGCGGTCTGGCCCGCCCTCCACATATTTAAATGTCGTTAATCCTTGCCTTCACAAGCCCTTCTAGAGACTCGTGTTCGCCGAGACTAGACCTCAACTTGCTGAAATTGCCCGGTATATCACATGGTGTCAAAGTCAGAGAGTTACTTTCAAACACCATTTTCAAAATATCCAGCAAGGGCATTGAAAGAACCTCAATGTAGATCATGGATGATCATGGCGATGTGCATCGAATCCAGGATCACGGTCGCTTCTGAGTGGTGGTTCGCTCTGAGTCCTGTACTCACTTCGCAGAGCTGCCATGGCGTCTCCCTTCAGCTCACGTGACAAATCACATCAAATCACCAAACATGAACCTTGCGTCAACTTACTCTACTGCACATCACCACATCTCCTCGCTTCACTGCTTCACATCTCTGATCATCTCTTCAAACAGTCTTCAAACAATTTGAAGGCCTTCCATATGTCCGGACCCTCAGAATGCGGCACCTCAGGAACCGAAAATCCCTCAACTTGGAATTCAATGAGATTTGAAGCTACCAGATGTCAGCGGCACCACGATTAGAGTTAGAGACACAAACATGCAGTCAGGATGATCCAGGAAGCAGTAATTGCGGAGACATGTCCAAAATATGATGTTTTTTCAAGTCTCAAAATCAATACGGCAAGCTTGAGTTGCTTGGTCAGTAATTTTGATCCATCATTCTGGAAGGCACTTGACTACTACACAGCTGCATGAAAATCACGAAGAAACTGCAGTAAGAATTCCCTCGCAGTAAATTTTGATCTGCATCCAAGCGGGTGGAAAGCCGAGCTCTTTGCTTTCAGCCAACGCTGAGAGTGCTTCTCATAGTGCACTCGCAGTAGGTCCTCAATCTGAAATGCAAACAACTTAGTGCTTTGGATCGCTTTGAGATGCTGATGCTTTGGGATCTTCGATGTATAGCAACACATATATTATGTACATTTAATTTACATTCCATTCTGCTCATGCGCGCTCGAGCATGTAGTTAGGCACATGTGCATGCACCCCACATCTTCATTAGCGTCTTAGTGCTTTGACACTCGGCGTGACATTCTTGGAAACGTGGATATGCGCGTTTGGCACTTGGCAGAGAAGCGTTCCACATAATTAGATCCAATTATAGGTATCTAGTGACTGTGTCTATGTGGCCTGTGTTAGGGGTATCTGGCACAGCTGTGCAGGCTTGCTGCCAACATAGAGACTGCAGATACCAGAGGGACCCAGAGGGGATATTTGGCAATTGAGGATAATTGAGGAGGTAAAGCCAATTTCCCTGCCTGGTGTATTTCACCCAGGAACATTGTTCCAAGCAGAAATGGAGCACAGCTGCCGGGAGTTCGGGTTCCGAATCTGAAACGGATTCTCGGCGAACTTATAGTTGGACGGCTAATGAAAGGATGGTTTTTCGGTGGGCAATGGACAGCCTGAAGCATTTTGCCACCCGTGCACTTTCTCATTATCTGCTCTGCACCAAATTAATAACTCGCCATTAATATAAACAATACAAAGAATCGGTAGCTCCCAAAATGGTCTTGCAATGTTGTGCCATACATGATATGTTTTCCGTACAGCGATGTATTTGTAGCCCTGCTCCTAGTCCTATACTTGGGTCATTGATGCATGCTCATTGCAAACTCAGCCTTGCAAGTTGTGTTGCTCAACATCGGGTACTGGCAGTTGTTTGTTTCAAAACTTCCACACTGTGACACAAATTCTTCCACCAAAGGACATTCGCTAGGGGGATATGCAGGGATATGTATGTATATTAAATATATAATATGTATAATTATATAATTATACATATATATATATATATGTTTAATTATCGAAGGAAGTTTAGAAGTCAAACTTCCGACAGTATGGACAGATGAAAAGCAGAGTAGGGGAGAGGCAGAGAGAAGAGGAAGATTAGAAGAGAGAAGATGAGAAGAGAAAGAGTCAGAAGAAAGAAGATACAGATGCGCGAAAAGGTAGGAAAGTCGCGAAACACTGTGTTTTTCCAATGATTTGTGGCTCAGGAGGGTCGAAAAGTAGGCTCGCTAAAGCGGCGGGTGCGGAGCCAGCTGGTCACAGGAGCGATGAAAAATTGCACGCCGTTGTGGCGCGAAGCACATTTCCAAGTCAAAATGTACAAAACACCTCAGCTTCGGACCACTTTTGGATGTCGAAAAAGTGCACGCCGTTGTGGCGCGAAGCACATTTCCAAGTCAAAATGTCCAAAACACCTCAGCTTCGGACCACTTTTGGAAGTTGAGATGTCGAAAAAGTGCACGCCGTTGTGGCGCGAAGCACATTTCCAAGTCAAAAGTGTTAAAAACTGGCGGTCTCGGACCACTTTTGGAGGTTCAGATGTCGAAAAGTGTCGAAAAAGTGCACGCCGTTGTGGCGCGAAGCACATTTCGAAGTCAAAAGTGTAAAAACTGAGGGTTTTGAGCCTTTTTTGACGTCAAGATGTCGAACAAGTAGACACTGATTAACTTAACTAACTTGACTAACTTAATTAACTTCACTAACTTAACTACCCTAACTTCGACGACAACAGCAACAGCAACAGCAACAGCAACAGCAACAACAACAACAACAACAACAACAACACCAACCACAACCACAACAACAACAACACCAACCACAACAACTACAACAACTACAACTACAACAACTACACGACAACTACAACTAGAACTACAACTACAACATCTACTACAACAACAGCAACAACAACAGCAACAACAACAACAGCAACAACAACAACAACAACTACAACTACAACTACAACTACAACTACACAACAACTACAACTAGAACTACAACTACAACAACTACAGCTACAACAACAACAACAACTACTACTACTACTACTACACTACACAACAACTACAACCACACAACAACTACAGCTACAACTACAACAACAACTACAACTACAACAACTACAACTACAACTACAAAACAACTACATCTACAACTATATGACTGCAACTACACTACACTAATTACATTACACCACAACTACAACTCCACTACGCTACAACTACAACTACAGTTGCAGTACATCACACTACACCCAGCAGTTGTGGGTGAGGTGACCACTGCAACCATTGCAACCATTCCAGCAAACACAACTCCAACCACCTTTCGGTCAATCAGTGGATTCGCTCTGCCATCCGTGATTCACAACAACCAACGTCTCCTATAGGTTTCCTATTCTGAAACTTCCGCCACCGCCTTGTGCGGTACTACTGGTATTTATAACTCATTGCAATGCCCTTGCAATGCCTTTGCAGTGCCCTTTCTGCTTGGTCACGTCATGTCACGTCACGTCATGTCCCAATTCTACAAAGGGTTCCTGTATCGCAAATGGTCTACCCAGGAGTAAGCTCGCCTGTTCAAGACGGCGCTTGACTTCCTCTATTTAAATTTACTGTACTTGATACATGCACGTTTTTGTCATGCATTGTATGCCTGCGACAGAGTCACATGCATCAATCCCATGGTGAATTTGGTCTCAACCATTGACAATCAGACAGGCACGAAGAAAGATGCATTTGAAGGAGCTTCAGCAGGATTCTTTGAAACAAAGCAATCCCCTTGAGAGGAACCCTTTGTTTCTGATGTTTTCTGTTTGACTTTCTCAATGTATGCAAGCGCTCGCCCTTTTCAGACTTTGGCTACCAGGAGCCCCAAGCAAGGTGCTCCAAAGATGTGCAATACTTTGAAGTCAAATCTTGGTCAAAGTGCTCTGTTTTCACCCTGGCTCTTGCTTGATGGAACAAATTCATCACAGTTTTGCAATGCTTTTACATGTCTTTACAGTGAATTTGGACATGTTGTTCTTCGTTTCTTGTTCCAACATGGACATTTGTCGCATTTGTCGCATTTGTCGCACTTGTCGCATTTGTCGCATGGACGCTTGGCTGAGGTCATTGCACTGAGCTTTCCAAATAGCGCTGTCCGATGCTCAGCAAATTCCTCAGCAATTGTGCAGGTTGTGCAAGGAGAGTCCTTCGATTGTGCTTGGATGCCGAGTTGCATGGAACAAACATGAACAGATATCATCAAAGTATATAAATGATTATAAGATTTATACCTTATGAGAATTTATGAGAATAGTCTATAAGTCTATAAGATTCTATAAGTACCTGAGCAATCTGCAGAGGCAATTTTTGAGAGGTCATTCAGCAAAGCAGCGACCTGGGTCGGTTTGTCACATCAAAATGAAACAAAGCAGTTGACTTCAAACAAAGCAGTTTGATTTCAAATTGGCCATTCATGGCTATTCTAAGATATTGCAAGGCCAAGTCCAGGGAAGTTTGCTGCCTATGGCTTTGCTGTCGTGTGAAGCCGTCTCTATATTTCATATAATTATATATAATTATCATATATTCTTAAATCTCGTTAGTATTTTGCTTCACACTGATTCATCTGATTCAGTTCAGAGTTTTCCACAGTTCGGGGTGTTCGAGGCACCGGCAAAGTCCCCTTTCGCAGCAGCCTGGGCATTCTGCACGTGTGGACTTTCGCCAGCAGCGTTTAGCCGAGTCTGCAGAAGCCTGAGCCAGGACGTGAAGACAGAATTCAACTAGGAGAACTTGATGCAAATGCACAGCAATAGCACTACGAACGAACATCTACGCAAATGATACAAATTTGTAAGTCGTCATATGTAAGTCATTGTAAGTCTATGCAGTCTATGTTACTCTGTGTGATTCTGTGCACATGTTTTGCACAGGAAAGATAGTTCGGGGTGACAAAGCAACGTAGGCCAGGTCATGAAGGTCGTACAGTGTGCCCAGCCACAGGTAGTGCAATGCAATGCGTAGCATTGTGTAGCATGGCAATGTAATCCAACAGATTCCAACATAATCCAACAAAAGGTCAATGTAATGCCTTCCTATCCAATGGAATTAATAGAATGCAATGTAGCATCTTGAGATGCGAAGTAGCAAAACGGTTGTGTTCAGTGCAATGCTGCATAAAGCCATGTAGTACAACGAGATGCAGTGGAATGCGAATGAATGCGACATGCAAATGCAAACAACCGCAAAGCAAAGTTACGCAGTACACTGAAACGAAATGTAAACGAAATGTATCAAATGGATCCGAGCCAATGCATTGCAAAGAGATGCAAAGAGCAGACAGTAATGCTGTGCAATCTGATGCAGAAAGCGGATGAAATGAGGTGCAAGATGGTGCAAGATGGTGCAAGATGGAACCCGATAGAACTGGATGGGACAAGTTTGAAACATTCGCCCGCTCTGAGCTTATCCGACAGCTGACACAGCTGTGCAGGTCAAGGCACGGGAGAACTTGGGCCATGAGTCCACAACCTTTGAAAAAAACATGGGGCTCGGCCAGGTCAATGGAATCGAGATGGCAGCTGGCTGAGTTTCAATGTGTTTCAATGTCTCAAGATGTTGTCAAAATGTCTCACCCTTTCAATGCTGACTTTCAATGCTGACCATTGCAAAAGATTGCCTCACTGTTCCTTTGGTTTTTTTGACTTCAACAGCTTTGCTGTGCATTGAAGGATAGTTTGAGATTCCAACACTGACTGCTCAAGGCAAGGTTGGCTGCTTTGATGTTGGGCAGGACCTCAACAATCATCCAATTTGATGATGGAATCATTGAACCATATTGAACCATTGAACATATTTGAAAATTGTCATCTTCTGCTCCCTTGATTCCCTTGTCTGGCGACAAGGCCGTGCCTTGTGTTGAACAGCCTGTCCATTCAGGACCAAATTGTGGGCCTCAGTTTGCATCAGTTTGGTAGGGGCTAGCGGTGGCTAGTGTGTTGCTAGGCCAATTCGAACTTCCAGTTGGCCAAAGGTTCAATCCCGCCGCAAATTCCAAGACCAAAGCAATCAACAGTTTTAGACAGTTTTAGTATGTCATCATATGTCATCGATGACGCATATCTAAGTAATGAGCCTTTTGATTAAAGAGCCGAAGTAGTTGGCACATCCGTTGCCTCAGCAAAGCTTCTCATTCCACGACTTTGGAACACGTTGCGTTTCGTGATGTTTAGTTTCTTGTCAAAGCCTTTTTGAGATGTGATTTCTTCCAAACATGATGCGTTAGTTATGTACACCATCAGCAGCTCAGGGTTGAGCTTGTTGAAACACAAAGACTGCCAATGCTCTGCTGATGCTCTGTTGATTTTCTGCTCTCTGTCACTTTCAACCCTGATGTTTCTGAGTGCAGCAGCACTACCTCAGGAGTCATGTCGCTGAAGTCTCGGCCTACCGAGTCAGTGGAAAATGCTTCCCTGCCCTTGCATTGCTAGTAGTGACACGGCCACCAGTGGACTGGGAGCCGTACAAAGGTTGATATATTCTGCCAACAGCTGCAACAGCGTAAGAACCTTAGCTGTCGCCTTTGCTAACATTCTGGACTTAGGACTACACGCCACCACAGGTGATGAATCTCCGAAAATTGCTGATATTTACACAGCATTATGCAACTTAGTCAGCCAACCTCTGTTAGTTGGGGCACTACCGAACCAACGAACGCGTCTCAGAACGGTTTGGGCAAGCCTGACATCCAATTTTTGTATATTTTTGTGCTGTCAGGGTGAAGCCTGTTTTAGGCCATTTTAGGCCTGTATGCACTGATGGCAGTCGACTGGACAATGACATATTTAAAAAAAAACAATATTCAACAGCTCTCCTTGATAACCTTCAAAGACCACAACCATCACAGTTGAACGGCTACACATCTTTCCCTGTGGCCAGCGAGACTCGAACCAGTGATCTGAGTTTCCAACAGCAGGGACCACCAAATAGTGGCTACCTTCCACGTGAAGATATCGCTCCACAGGCCTGGCATCAAAATATGCAACGCTCCAACAGTATCCAACAGTGAAAAGTTGATAAAGTTGAAATATGTTGAAATCATGTCACTCTTCACATCTTCACTGCTGCATGAAACGCTAAAATGTTGTTCTTTGTGCTCTTTGTGGTGTACCCCCAGCACCCTCAAATAAGCGGTGGTGGTGATGGTGGTGGTGTGCAGACAAACTCCAACAAATGGCTGTACAATCAGCCAGGTGTTCGCTGCACCATCATCACCTCAAGCAAGCTGCTTCTGCCAATCGGATTATGAGTCAAGCCTTCAAAACAAGAATGTCTGGGAACCTGACGCCCTTCTTCATTCTGTTGCACCCTCGCAGTCAACAGGTAAACTGCGAAGTTTCCAAACGATTTGAGGGACAGAATCGCAATCACAAACTGGCACGGATCACTCCACTTCGTGGCCCAACAACTTGTCCAAAATATTCTTGTATTGCACTGGCACCTCGTTCACTCGTTTGCAAACAAACAGAAAGGGGTCACGAATAGTCAGGAAGCTCTTGTGAATCTTGTGAGTTATTTCCTAGGGATTTCACTGCAGTCACTTCAAGTTCTGAGGCACAATGTTCACAGAAAGAACACATCCGCACGAAGATGCACAGTGCAAAACACAGCTTTCGGTGGGCTGGGGCACATCGGTGCGTTCCCATCGCTCTTGCTCCAACATTTGCTTCCTGGCGTCTGTGTTCGGATGCAATGGTTTGAAGATGTTTGAAGGGGATTGCACACGACCTGTCTGCGAGACTGCGCTCACCAGATGTTGTCTCATACATCACGGCATCACCTCGCCTTTCACAGACTTCTCCGGGAAATGATTCAGACTTACTGTATTACATATTATGTCAGTATGTTTACATTATATATATATCAATATATACGTGTATATATGTATATACACACACTACACTACAATGCAATGCAGTACCATACCATACACTACACTGCACTACATTACATACATACATGTATTTATATTTACACACGTATGCCACTTAACTACCAAGCCAACAGTCCAAAGAACTATCCACGACAGACTAAAAAATGAAGACAAGCGAAGGCAAGACAAAAACACTGTTCATATCAAGGATCAAACTTCTGCAGCTCAGCCCCAACACAAATTCTTCCGTTTCTACCATTTCTACGGGTTGTACACATACGACGTTCAGACACATTGAAGCTGATCACAGCATATCTTAGAATCCATTGATTGATAGCTCGCGCGTTTCCAATTTGGCCCGGAGTGCGTCTGGAGCAAGCATTTCTGATGAAACTCCTCACTGGGCAGAGTGTGGTTATGTGGACGGCCTGTTTGCAATGTCTCTTTGTCCATTGCTTGAGAAACACGGCAAACTGCTCTAGCAGTAGCAGCAGAAACAGCAGAACAACTAGAATCCAGGACAAAATCAAAACAATATCAAATGACACATCTAATAACTTAGCTTTACAATCCTTAATACGCTATGATTATATTTTATTCCGTGTTCACATAATGTTCACATTATGCTCATATATTTTCAAGATGATTTACTGTACAGTCTGTACAGTACTGCCCAATACTGAGACTACGAAACGCGTTTGGCCCCGAGCCTCGATGATGGATTTTGTTTGGCTATAGGAGATTGCCAACAAACCAGCTTGGGTCTCAATGCCAACCTCAGCAATTGCAATACAATGCAAAAAGGTATGCAAAATGCCAACAGAAATGCAATAGAAATGCATTCAATTATGCAAAACAATGTAATATATTAATACACTGTAATATGTTCAAAAACATTGAATGCCATTCAATAGCTTGACACGTTTGGTTTTGCAATGATTTGCATATGATTTGCATATTATGCATCGCAGCAGCATGCTCCGCCAAATCCATTTTGCTCTGGCAATCTTTTTGAACATCGTGGACCTAGCAGCAACATGCCACATATATCCCACATCACCGGGTGTCAACATCTGCATGAAAACATGGGAAAGTTTTCACTAAAAGCACGCATATCCGATATATATATATATACATATACATTATATATACATATAACTTATATGTGCTGCATCGGTGCCACGATTCTGTGTCTTCCGTAGTCGTTCTGTATTTGTTCTGTGTGGAGCACGTGGTTGTGAGCAAAGCCTGGGCAATGCGAGGACCCCGCAGGGGCGAAGCGCCTGCTTGAGCATCTCGTTGGTTGAATGCAGAAAGCTATGCCATTCAGGGATCTTTAGACCTGAGTTGTGACATGAGTTGTGACATGAGTTGTGACAGGCCAAGTCAGCGGGGTCTTGGTTGCAAGCGTTTGTGCTCTTCATGCCGAGCCTGGAAAAAGACCAAAGCATGAAGCGCAGAAAGCAAATTCTAGGACACTCTAGGAGTGGATATCTAATCAATTCAAATCATATCTATGCGTATCTTGTAGAGCGGAAAACTTTGAATGCTGGGTTGAAGCCGAGCCATGTCAAGATGTGCCAAGCCTTCACTGAGACTTCACTGTTTTGCACGAGTCTTGGCTCAATTTCTACTTCCAGCTGCACACGTCGCACCTGGAGCAATGCGCCCACAATCTTAAATGCTTGCGCAAGCGTGACCTGCAATGGTCGCATATCGTTTGCCGGAAGAGCTGCACAGCCATTGTCGAACACGAGTTAACACGAGATAACACGGGATAAAGCTTCTTTGAACAAACTTTGCCTGTTCAATATCTTGGCAACACCAACGAGAACCCACTGACTTCAGATGACTTCAGTGTTCAATCAGCAGGGCACATCCACTGACTGACCAAGGATCTCAGTGGAAATCTGCCTTTCGAAGTGGTTCGTTTGCATATTATAATTATTATACAATTATACATATGTTTTAATTTTCTATATAAGCGAGCCATTGCCGAGAATACCATAAGTTCAAACAAGCTGAGCTGAGATTACATGAGATTACGGTAGTTGTAAATTAATGTACATCAATGTAAATTAATGTAAATGCAGAAATTGCAGAAATGAACTTCAATTCTGACCTGACCTCCAAGAGACGTTGGAGCTCTGCAGCAACCTCCTGTGACTCTTCACCAGCTCGCACCTTCAAATCTTGAAGTCCACGAAAGCTGAGGGACTGTAACAGACTGTATCTAACAAAGTTTCCAAACCTCAATCCATCTCAATTCTCAATATGTAATCTTTATAATTTATATATATATATATTTATATCAATTATAATCATAGAATTACAGTAATTACATATCAGTGCATCATAATCTACATGGAAAGCAGCTGCACAAATCTGCACGGTGCGTCTTCAACATGTTTCCATGGTTCCATGTCTTCCAGCTTTTTCATTCGTGCTGGCAACCAAAAACACAAAGGCTGACGGCCGCACCGCATGCTGTGCGTCGGTCACTACTTGGTGAACCTTGAAATGGAAGGAGGATCAAGGAAAAAGCATCGATCAGGTGTCAGATCCTGACCGCTGGACGGCTGTCTACTCTTGAAAAAACTTGAAGCCGCTTCCATTTGTAATGTAGTCACTACGTAGTCAGTCAGGCAAATGCTTCAAATGCTGCAAATGCTTGTTTTGACAAGTTTTGCCACCAGATGCCACCAGTAACTTAGTTTGGGGACTATCGAGCGCCAGCCTGCAATGCGTAGTCCGTGAAGCGGGTTGCCATTTGGGCCACAAACTCCCTAGCAGGTTGGCATGGAAATCACTAAAAATCACTAAAATACTTATTTGAACTTGAACACCAAATGCCTGACCCAAGAAATTCCCCCGAACCACACATAAAGAATACCAAGCATTGACATGCATTGACCAAGCATTGACCAAGCATTGACCAAGCATTGACCAAGCATTTCTAATCCGAGGAACAGCAGCTTCTTCCAGAACTCAAAAAAACTTTCAAAGCTTAGAGCCTCAGTTGGTCAGGAATGGCTCGCGATGGGCTCGAGGTTCGTGCTACGTGTTCGCAGGGGTGAGACAAGACCCCACCTTACACAATTTGAACATGTTTGAACTTTGATGTAATTCGTGCCATTTCGTGCCAATTGCATCCCACAATTTGAAAAATCAGAGAGACACAATTTTAGGTTCTGGTTATGTTGAGGATTGTCCCGAGGATGATCCGGACATCCTGTAATTTGAGCGATTCTAAAAAGGCAAACTAGAAGTATTATATGGAAAAGCAGGAATACGAAAAAAAACATCCCTTTCCAAGGCCTGTAGACTTGCCAATTCATGGTGTCTATATACACAACTATACACACACACACACACTCAACAACTGGGTTGAATGATGTCGAATGGACCTTATTTCTTTTAGATTCTTTAAGTACAAACCACCTGGTTTTGGGCTTCATATATACTATTGCACCTATTTACTTCCATTTGCTCTGGCATCAGGCCAGCAGAGACAACAACACTAATGGACTAAACGCACAAACACATTGATAGCAAAAAAATGTCAAAAGAGAACATGTGACAGTAGCTGCCAAAAAATGCCAAGATATGAGTTTTTATGGTGAAATGAACGCCGTTGTACATCGCTATACTCACTCCAGTCCCCAATTAGTCCTTCTGATCTTCCGGCAAAATTTGCCCTGCAACGATTTGCGATTTCGGCCAATGACCAGGACGACAAGTCCGACAAGAGTTATATAACATATGACAACTCCGAGTTTCAAACACAAAGAGCTGATGAGATTCCAAATGCAGCACCGCTTTGGCCTGGAACAGCGCCAAACAAAGCACACTTTCATGATAGAAAGGACAGAACATAGGAGAAACCATCTGGGAATAGACAAACCGTGGAAACTGTGGAAATATCTACAAGGATCGGAGACCAGAACAAATTTCATGTCGATCATTTCCAGAAGCATGCAATTCGCAAAAATCCAATTGCCTCTGCATTCTGATATTTGATGGTTTCTTGTGTTGTGATTGTCCTTTCGGGTGTTTGTGTACGTGCCTGGGTCTCTGTGTTCAAGTCTGTTCAAGTCTGTTCAAGTCTGTTCAAGTCTGTTCAAGTCTGTTCAAGTCTGTTCAAGTCTGTTCAAGTCTGTCTTGTGTGTCTCTGCCTGTGCTAGCTGCTATTAGCTCCTGTCTGCCGCCTGGCGGCTGTCTTTCTAAGCTATCTATGTGTTCCCTGAGGTCTCGGTGTTATTGGTTTCCGGGATCCGTGTTTCCATCGCCCTCCCTGGACTCTCCAAAGTTCAAGCCCCCAACATGTGCGATAATTCAGTGCGTCAGTTATTAGTTTGGTACCGGGAGTACCGCACAAGTTTCAAAAATAGGAAACCTATGGCACCTATGGACCTATAGGCAGAGCGAATCCACCGATGGACCGACAGGTGGTTGAGGTCTCTGCTCTTTCTCTCTTTCTGTTTCTTTCTCTGACAGTCTACCTACCTACCCACCTATCTATCTATCGATCTACCTACCTATCTATCTATCTATCTCTCTATCTCTCTATCTCTCTATCTATCCATCTCTCTCTCTCTCTCTTTTTGTCTCTCTCTCTCTCTCTCTCTCTGTGTCTATCTGCAAGCTTGAAAACGAAGCTATTCTGCGAGACTTCCTCAATTTTTGAACTTGCCAACATCAAAAACGCAGCAATTCAGCGAGACGTCCTCAATTTTTGAGCTTGATAACGTCAAAAACGAAGCAATTCTGCGAGACTTCCTCATTTTTCGAAGTTGACAACATCAAAAACGAAACAATTCTGGGAGACGTCCTGCAAAAATGGAAAGTTGAGTGCAGAGCTGACGGCCTCGTACCAATGCGTTTTGCGATTTTTCCAGTCCACCTGTCTGAAGTACTGCGCCTGCCACGAAAAAGTGATGCCAGGTCATACGAAGTGCTGATCATCTCAGCAAACCTGAAGATCTGATGCTCCAAAATGCAACTCCTCGGGAAATCAGCGCCCGGACCTCCTAACAGCTCTGATGAACATGTCTCTTGTACTGCGCCTGCCACGGAAAATGCATCTTTGCAGATCCTCTTCAAATGTCCCACGCCTGCCATCATTTTTGGAATCCTACAAAGCCCTGACGTTTTGCTCACTTTTGACAAGGTCCACAATCCCTTGCGCCTGCCACGCGAAACGACATCTGAACGTCCAAAAGTGGTCCGAACCCCTAGTGGTTTTTACATGTTGACTTCGAAATGTGCTTCGCGCCACAACGGCGTGCACTTTTTCGACATCTCAATTTCCAAAAGCGGTTCGAGAATGGTGTGCTTTTAACATTTTGACTTCGAAATGTGCTTCGCGCCACAAGGGCGTGCACTTGTTCGACATCTCAATTTCCAAAAAGTGGTCCGAACCCCTGGTGCTTTTAACATTTTGACTTCGAAATGTGCTTCGCGCCACAACGGCGTGCACTTTTTCGACATCTCAACTTCCAAAACTGGTCCGATGGTGAAGTGTTTTTAACTTTTTCACTTGCAAATGTGCTTCGCGCCACAACGGCGTGCATTTTTTTGACATCTCAACTGCCAAAAGTGGTCCGGACCTGGTGTGCTTTGTACATTTTGACTTCGAAATGTGCTTCGCGCCACAACGGCGTGCAATTTGTCATCTCTTATCTGGCCAGCTGGCTCCGCATCCGCCGCTTTAGCGAGCCTACTTTTCGACCCTCCGGAGCCACAATTCATTGGAAAAACACAGTGAATCGCGACTTTCCTACCTTTTCGCGCATCTCCATCTTCTTTCTTCTTACTCTTTCTCTTCTCTGATCTTCTCTCTTCTTTTCTTCTCTTCTCTATTCTTCTGCTCCGCCTCTGCTTTTCATCTGTCCATATTGTCGGAAGTTTGACTTCTAAACTTCCTTCGGCTACTGTAAAACGCGTGTCACAGTCTGGCAGTCGTAGCAGTTTTGTCGCCTCCCTGACTCATGGCTTGCATACTTGAACTGTTGGATCAGCATCAGCATCGCGTGACAGAGCAGAGCACGGTCACAAACAACGGACGGGCAAATGACATGTTCATGTCATCTTTGAAACGTATGAGTTCCAATTGCCTCAAAACCTGGCGAGAACTCACACGTGTCCGAAGTTTTTGACTTCGTGTTCCTTCGTGTTTCCTTTCCGCCAGGTTATGTGTGAACATGTACTCAATTGATCTCAATTGCTCAGGTTCTAGAGGAAGGGCCTGTACAGTTTTTCTCTCCTGTCTCCAACAAAAAAAGGAACTTGCACTTGCCGACTTCATGTTTTTAATTTTTGGACATTTGTGGTTTCATTTGCTATGCAGGTATCAGTCTCTCCCATGTTTCGCTATGTTTCTCTAAGGCTTCAACCATCTGCAATTCTGGCACTCGGTGCCTGGATAGTTCATCACCGTGAACATGTCATCAGTTTCGTATATTTTGTACTTTATGTTGGGCCTTCAGTAAAAGCAGAAGATAGCAGAAACCATTCTATCATATTCTATCATTGACAAGTTAGACAAAGAGGCTGAAGCTGTGGCATCTTGATTTCTGCGGGAGAAGGCAAAGGAAAACAATAATTGAATCAAACACTACCTCAATTCTGTCAGTACCTCCATGACCATGCAAGATACAAACCATATCCCAAGATATCCCAGACAACAAAAGGTAATGTATGGATATGTATTGTATGGTATTTTAATATGATGTAATATTCAAGAATCCAAATACAATGAATCTGCCCGCATTGCCGATACTTTGCTGGAAGAGCTGTAGCATGGCCTCTGCCTCCGCGATCTGACCTGCTTCAGAACCATCTTGGGAGAAAGCCTCCTATCGCAGGTCGCACGGGGAAGCAGAGTGAGCTTTGCAAGTCATGTATTTCATTGTATTTATCATTATTTATATGTATTATAATATATATATATATTCATGATCACTCATATGAAGTTCATACGCATTATGCATACCATCATACCTCTTGGATCGTCTAGGCAAGGTTTCCATCTTCCCAGTAGCTATAGCAAGGCTCTCAAAGTACAGCGGTTTTGTCTTTACAAGAGCCTAATTTTGTTTGGGACAATACTGCTTACCCGAGCAATCTGTGAAGCAAGTCCATTGTGTCCGTGCGGTTTGGCAATGTTTTATTCCTTAGTGCGCCTTAATGTCTGGAATGGCAAGTCCCCCAAAACTTGACAAACTCTCTCCCTCTCTCCCTCTCCCTCTCCCTCTCCCTCTGTCTCTCTCTCTCTCTCTCTCTTGCTCTATGACTATGAGATTCTATAAGTTCATATTTGATCATATTTGCATTTATGTCAGTTTATGTAGCCACTGAATGTTCAAAGTTCAATCAGGAAATCGGAGAGATAGGATTCCTGAAATGACGTATGGCCTTCAAGGGGCTTATATCCGGTGTGCTACTTCGGGCTGTGATTCTTGGATTTGGGCAGCTCATTGGAACAGTCCCAACAAGGCATGTGCCTGTTGTCACCGAAATTGGGAAAGCTCATGGCAGTGGAATGGCTATGAGTATGCAAGCCCCAGAAAGCCAGGAGGGGGGGGCAGTCCAAGGCACTTTCCAAGGCTCCTAGGTCCAAACCTGTTTCCAGAGGCAGCGAAGGACCAGAACCAAGGGAAGAGGATGAGCCTATGGAACCTTCACTCCCACCATGGCAGGGAACAGCCAACAACTCCTGGGCGCAGAGTGCTCACTTGAAAAGGCACTCCAGGCAGAAGAGGCCAAAAACCAAACCACAAGCCCCACCAAGGCAGAAGCAACTGAACGGTTTCAGAAGGCCACGTCCCAGCTCAAAAAAGTTGGGCAAGCCAAGGCGCAGGCAGAAAACGACTTGAAAAAAGCAAAAGAACAAGTGGCATTGCGAGAGGCTCAGCTGCAGGCAGCTGTTGAAGGGCTGCAGGAGGCAAGAGCAGAAGTGGAAGCAAGCTCCAAGGTGTATTGGAAATATGCCTTGGGGATGCCAGCAGATGGCGAAGATGCGGCAGAAGGCCAAGGCCAGGGTGGTGATGACAACCTGGCCCATCTCATCTTGGCCAATATGGGAGAGAAACTGCTGCCTGACCAGCAGCAAAGGCTCTTGGAAATGGCTGGCCGGCGCCGAGACCAAAAACGAAGAAAAGTTGAGGAAACGCCGGGAGGCGAAGGTCTCACAACCAAGGCGGAGCCTGACCAAACGGCAGGGTAGCATCAGCATTTGCAGTGCCAATGTGACCAACTATAATGCTGCTGTTAGCAGTTGGCTGGCACAGACCTTGCAGCTTGGCACTGTGGCTTTTGCTATCCAGGAAACACACCACGCAGAAACAGAGATGAGGAAAACTCAGAAAAGGCTATTGGCTTGGGGCTTCGAAGGAAACTTCTTAGCCGCCGAGCCTACAGGCAGAGGTGGAAATGCCGGTGGGCAATTTGTTGTGGCTACCCGCCATGTGGGGGTTTCCACCTTGGCCGCCTACAACCTCAGTGGCAACGGCTGGTGTGGCATTTTGCTTGAATCAGCTGGCTCCAGGCTTGCATTATTCTCCAATTATCTCAAAACTGGGGAAGGTGTCATGGGCCCTAACAACTGTAAGATCTTGGGTGCGCTCAAAGGTTGCCTCCAGCAACTTGCGGATGAGATGCCTTGGCTGGTTGTTGGGGACTAGAATGTTGAACCCGGTACACTTGGCGAGTCTGCGCTCGTGAGGTCCGTTTCTGGCACCCTTGTTGATGCAGGAGAGGCCACGATCTCAACGACTGGTAGCAACCTGGACTTTATGATTGCTCACAAGTCCCTGGCTGGAGAGTGCTCCCTGCAGGTATTGTGGGAAGTGCCATGGAGACCGCATGGCGCAGTGAAAATCACAATTGCTTGGAACTTCATGAAGATTCGTGTGCCTCAACTTCGACTCTATAAGGATGTGCCATTACTGGAAGGACCTCGTTTGCCATGGAGCAGTTTTGAGAGAGGGAATGTTCAGTTGCGTAATGAGCTGGCTTGTCCAAGGCACCAGTTTCTGGATACTGATCTTTCCCAACTCTTTGGTGATTGGATGGCACAAGCTGGGGGTTGGTTGACTTCTGTTGAGACAGATCTTGACACTAAAAGTCTTGGACGAGGCGTGCATGTGGCCATTGAAATGCAACCACTTGCAATGCCGGACATTCCGCTAGAGCGGTTGTGGAAGAATCCTAGCTTAGATTATTGGCAAGCCTTGGCTGCTTGGGTTGAAACCTTTCAGCGACATACGGGCTTTGATAAGCCTGCCACTAGGGACTTGAAGGTTAGGATGCGTGAGTTGATTGGGAAGGCTGCTGCCCGAATTGAAAATTTGCGGGTGGAGCTTGAAGGACTCCACTTTGATGAGGCTCGGAAGCTGAAATCTTTGCTGTATAAGGTTGGATTTTTGAAGGCCAATGACCTTGCTAATGTTGTCCATGACCTTGGTTTGTTGAAGCATTATTTCTTGAAAACTTTACTCAAACTCAAGGCTGAGGAGTGGGCCACTACTGTTCAAGAGATGATTAAGGGAAGTGGAAAATCAGCCTTTGCTTTCATCAGGGCGGAAGCGGTTGAATTGCGGCCCTTTCAGAATTTGCTGTCACGGAGCGACCTCAGGCTCTGCGTAACTATTGGCAAGCCAAATGGGGTGAGGCATGGTGAGGCTGACGCCACAACTGCTTGGCCTTGTTTTGATTTCTTGGAAAGCTTGGCTCGGAAGCAAGTTGCAACCTTGAAACCCGTCTCCACTGTGCAGATCGCTGAAACTTTGAAAGGCAGCCCTAACAAAAAAGGCGGGCCTGATGAATGTACTTTTTAGATTTGTGAAGATGCTTCCTCGTGAGGCTTTGAGCGGTTTCGTTTTCATCTTGCATCAGGTTGAAGCCAGGCTTAGATGGCCGGAGCAATTCTTGCTTGTGCATGTTGCTTGTTTGCCTGAAAATCTTGAATGTGAGCGGCCCATTTGTTTGACGCATGTGTTGTATCGGCTTTGGTGCAGGATGCATAAGAATTTGGTTGATGCTTGGTTGCTTGGTGACAAAGAAATGGCCTTTTGGGACCAGGTTGTGAAAGGGTCCACCTGTTTGCAGGCCCTGCTTCGGCTTTGTAAAGCCGAGGTTTCTAAAAAATTTGCTCTTAAGATCCTTAAGCAAATCAATGGTTGAACTCACCAGTTTCTATGATTGTGGACCACAATTTGCTTGCGGAAGATGCCTTGACACTTGGATTTCCACCGCTTGTTTTGTTTATGCGCTTGCAAGTGCATCAGGGTCCATAAGGGTCCATGTGTCCTGCGAAAGGGATTCTGGCTGGGTGCCCTTTTGGGGTTGTGTTTGCGAAGATTGTGTTGTGGGCCTTAATGTCCCATGTGAACCGAGTTTGTTGTCCGCAAGGCATGTCCACTTGGGTTGACCTGCATGGGTTCACTTCTGCTGAGGTGGCCAAAAGCGCTGTTGTCACCTTTCTGGAATTGAAAGAAGGGCTTGTGTCGCGGGGGCTGGAAATCAGTATCCGGAAGTCCGGCTTCCTGGTCAGTGACGCTGAAACTGGTCGAGCCCTGCGGAAAGTTTTGGCTGAATTCAAAGGTTGCCCTGAGTTGAAAGACACTATCAAGTATCTTGGTATTGATAATTCTCTGGCTAGGAAACCGAGGTTGTCAGTGCACCACGGTAGGTTGAAGAAAGGACGCGGTATATAGGTGCGTCGGTTGCCTGTCGTTTGTCGCCGCAAATTTGTCAACATGTCTGTTAACTCTGTGGCCTCGTGGGGGCATATAGCGCTTGGTGTCCCCCCTCAGAAGTTTCATGCCTGGAGATTGAATGTTGCCAGAACAAGCAAATGGGTCAAAGGAAGGGGCTCCATTGAGGGTACTAAACCTGATTTTTTCCGTCAGGCTAAAACGAAATGTTTTGGTGGGCACATTTGGGTGCCCTGTACTGTAATCAAGGCTTGCGTTGCACTGCTTGCCTGAGTGTGTTGAAGCAATACCGTTTGTTGTCGGACTTGGAAGTCCTGGCTTCTCTGCCTTGCCCTGGGGTAAGAACAGGAAGAACTGGGTGTGGGCACCTTCTTTTACATAAGGTTCATTTCACTCACACCATGGATGGTATTGAATCAACCCTTACTTGTCGCAGTTGTGGTGCCAAGCTCACTGGGCATTGTAAAGGTCTAAGCAGGAAATTGCTGTTGCCCTGTGGGACTTCTGCGCTGAGGTTGCAGAGGCGGCGTTTGTGATTTGGCTTGCAGTTCTTTTGTCAAAAAAATGTCAGTTTATGTCCTCTGAAATCTTTTGGGGATGAAAATGGCCTGTCGGAAGTTTCTGTCCTTTGGACTCGCTCCACTTTGGTCAGGATCTGCTGCAGTCACCGTCTCCACTTTTGTGTCAGCTTTATCCTGCTCTGAGCTGACGCCAAACTGGCATCCTACAGAAATCTACAGAAGATGATTCAGAGATGATTGCTATTGATTGCTGTTTCATCTGTTTCTGACTATTATACTGAGTAGTATTGACAGTATTGAGTAGTCACTACTTGAGTCTCAGATTCAAAACTTGCATGCAGTTACACCTTTAGATGGCCTGAAACTGCTCCCAAAACCATCCAGCACAAGACAGTCTTAAGACACATTGTGACATGTCTTCTGGTCCCGTGACAGCAAATCATAGGTTTCTGCAAATTCAAGAAGTATATAGACCATAAGGATCCATAAGGATCATAAAGGAATTATAAGGTGTCCCTTGTGTCTCCCAAAGTGCGTTGGGACCTGGGCAGTCTCCGGCTGCCCCCGTTCTAAACTCGCCAACTCCCAGGCCTGGTCTCCCTCTCCATGGTCTCCGTTGGATTCCTTTGGCTCACCAAATTCCTGACTCCAAAAGCGTCACAAAACGGTGGCAGTACAGTCTGGCTTGGCATTCTCATCCCTGCTTTTGGCATTTGGCAGTATCCCCATGCTGGAAGACATAACGCACAAAATACTTTTATAATGTTTTATGTATACGCTTAAGGACCAGATAGGATATGCTGCTCACATGCTCGACTGCCTGGAGAAGTGCTTTCGCGTGCTGCCTAATTGCCTGCCAGTGCAAACTGGACAGCAACTTCTCAAGTCCAGCCAGCAACCAGTCCAAGACGCATGAATTTGCAAGAGTTTCATATGCGAAAGTGCTTTCAGAACAAGCTTTGGAAGCACGTCACCGTCCATTTCAGACAAGGACTATATATATATAGGCAACATCAAAGCCTAAGGGAGGTAGGTATTTTGGCAGTATTCCATAGCAAGATGATTACCACAAATCTGTGAGAACGTCAGTGGTGAGTGGTGTTCAGCACAGAACAACTGATGGAAAAATGGCTTCACCAAAAGACAAACATTTAAGACATTGGCCAGGCATCCCAAACTGCCCTCCAAAGTATGTCTACGTATAGCTCTACAGGCAAGACGCGCGTAACTCCAAAGAAAATCTGAATTCCTAACCACGAACCCGCTGACATCTAATCTCGAACTTCTTTCTGTCAAACTACGAAGTCCAGCATATCATTTCTAACCACGGAACATGGAACATGGACTCACTTAGGGGGCTCTGTGCCAGGCCAAATACAATGAGAAGAGGGACTAATCACTTTGAGACTGCCCTTCTGGAAATCTGGGTAATCGCTTTCCCAATGTGAAAGCAACCTTGAGATTCGAGGTTAGGGAGGACGGTGGACTGTGCTCTACAGTACCTCTACCAGGCCTTAGAGTTGAAGATGGAACTGGCACAGTGAAGCACGACAGCGAAAGACTGCAGAGACAATATTTTCCCTGAGCCAGGATGGACTCTCCATATGGGCAATAGATAGCAATAGATCCTATCGGCGCAAAGATAACTGTGCTCTTGGAATGGTATCAACTACGCACCCTTGCTGGGTAAAATTGAAAATTGCTCCAGGTAGTGTCATGTACTCAAGTGGTCCGCTTGTTGGACCAGGAAAGGTTTGAGCGATGTTGAATCTGGTTTAACAATGTTGAACATGGTTTATTCATTGCTGAGCCCTTGCGGCCTTCTTCATGTGCGAAAGCAGTACATCTCGCAAAGTTGGGTTCAAGGCCTTGAAGGCCCAGCAACCAAAGCAAGTCTGCAATCCCGGACAGGTTTCAACAAAATTTCAACAGGTGAGTACAGACCTTTTGTGCAGCAAAAAAAAATACGTACTATAGTGTGCTATAGTATGCAATGGGAATGGATGATGATGGGCTATGTGTTGACACCAAACTGTAAGGTCGACACAGCTCTGAGACGACCCCTTGTGACCAAGCATTGACACAAATGCCTGGCATATCAATGTGAGTGGGAGGTAAAACAGCAACATGCAAGACATGCAATGAATTCAGAGAGTTCGTGAGTATTGTGTCGTTTCGTCTTTGCGAAAGCAGTGCAGTATTGCATTCATAGGACTTGCATGGACTTGCTAGCTTTCATAAATTTCATAAACCAATGCAGCATTCTCGACCCCTGAAATTCGAAGAGGCTCCTCGAATCCAATGGAAATCTAAGGGACTGGTGTTGATTTGCCAGAAAATTGGGTCTACCATGGAATTGTCGGTTTTGGGAATGTCTGAATGGGAAAAATGATGATAATCATAATCCGCTGCAATTGGGGTAAGAATCTTCAAAAGTTGACCAAGGGATGCTCCCAGCGATTATGGTTGTCAGGCACAACCTCAAAATTGTGATCGCCCACGAGCTTTTTACAGACTCGAGTTCCATGAAAGCTTACATTACAGTGATTTACAGTGCATATCATTATTTAATATTCTAGTGAAGACGAAGCTGCACATGGGCCTCAGGCGGAGGTTCACCTGCAGTGGGCTCAAGGGCTCAAGATGGTCAAAGAAACTCAAAGGGACAACACTTTATTTTTTTCTTAATAAGTGAGTCGAAGATTTGCTCTCTGCATCTGGCTGCGCATCCTACCTCAGCTACCTCAGTTGCTTCCTGCCCATTCTCTGAAATCGGATCATCATGGCGTAAGAGCGCCTGTCACGCATTCTTGCAGATACTTACAGGCTTTGCACCTTCGCGCCTCTGTCATCATCAATATGCAATCTTCTTGGAACAGGTTTAGAAACCGTAATTCAGTCCTCATACCTAACTCTTTGAGTCTGTACACTTGTTTTACTTGCATGCTGATTTTGCGGAGACTATTGCGCAGAACTGTGTGCAGGCAGATTATTGGGGGGAAGTTTTGTGAGGACCGAACTGTGCTTCAGCATTGGGAAAGTCCCTATGCGCCTATTGGAGAGTCAATGCTGCAGTTCAACTCATCTTTGGCGGTTTTAAAAGTGTGATTAAGCTGTCATGGGCTCGGTATGGACCCAAGGACACTCAAGACTGAAAATGACGTCAAACAAGTGCGAAGCTGCTCCTCTGAAGACTGGTGAACGAATTCAGCTTCAACCTTCAAGACACAGGTTCAAATTGACCGGAATGTAACCATCCCGCGATGTTTCTTTTCTGTTGTTTGGTCCGAAAAGGAATCATGAAAATCACACTGAATACCAACACCAAGTTCCACACGGCGCGGTCAAAAGTCTCTCCCAAATTGACCAGTTGAGTCCAAATGGATTGCACGCTGACCTTGCAAGGCCATAGCAAAGCCTATGTGTTTCATGTTTCTCCAAGCATCAAAAGGGTACTGGGATTGCTGCCACACCCTTCAGATTGGAATCAAGTGCCTCGGGTTTGATCAAAACAAATAAACGAACGTAGTGAACAGCAAAAATACTTGGACAATTCAGGATGTAGTATGATATAGCAAATGTGGACAAATTGGCCTTACAGTCAAGAAAGCAACCATCGTCGTCATTTCATCGAGGGCTTAAGAATCCACCCACGCCAATGTTTTTGTGCGGAGAGCGCAGCAGTTGGTGAGACACGGCCCTTCGTTGTGACCATTGCCGGAGCAACCCCTGAACATCATCTGTTTTTTTCTTTGTCGCTCTGGGTCCTAAGGTCGGAGATGGCGGTCGAACATCCTCATTTTGTGGGGCTTTCATGGGATAGTCTACGGGCAGGACTTTGGGGCACGAAACTGCTGCTTTTGGGGTCAAAAACCCGGGTGCCGCGGCCGCTAAAAGACGACTATGCATTCTGTAGATGCTGTATTGGACCGAACTCAGTACTATCACAAGATTCCCGCGCTTGCTCTGTGTGTTGATTTTGTTTGGAACTTCCCAGATCCATTTCTTGACGAGCCATGCCGTTCTGGCTAGCGCTGAAGCGATGCTAAGCGACCACGCAAACACTTTGGATGCAAACAACACGAAAAACCTGAAAGAAACATGGAACATGCTTCACAACAATATATACAGAAGCTCGCGCAAATCCTGCGAACGGCATGCTGACCAGCTGCAGATGTAGTGCTGTCAATCAAATCCAGGGCAGTGATGAAGTCCCGCCCCTTCGCATCTTATCCGGCAGGGTCAGCTTCACCACCAAACATGTTGAGGGAAGGACAATGGGGGTTTGGACAAACTGTATCAAACTGTTGTATATCATTGTATATCTACAAAAACGGTGCAAACTTGCGTTTCTAGAGCTCAAAGATACAGATCAAGTGCTCCGAGAAAAGATGAAAGAGACCACTTCCAGTGTCACAATACATGGAGCCGATGTCATTTCAACCTTTCTCTATCGTGGCCTGTAGCAGCATTTGAATTGATGGCCGGCATTGCCTCGCAAATCAGGAATGGCAGTGCCAACAGGTAACATTTAAACATCTTCAAACCTCCAGTCGGGAACGGTGCCTGACGTGCTCCAAGCAATCTAGGCGGTGGAGAACTTCTTGCACACGGCGCCTTAATTGCACCACAGCAGGTAGGGCATTCTGAAACCAAGATTTCCCGGCCGGTACAGTACGACTGTTGACGAGTCCACTGAGGCAGCTGCTTTCTCCGTGCCAGCCGGCCCACAGCTAGGCCACACTCAAGTTGTCTCTTCTGTACCTCTTGGATCCAATTCAGGCAAGGAGAAAAGGGATAGAGAAAGCACACCTGCTCTAGGCGGTGCCCCAAGAACAGAGCAACACTACTGTACCGGGAAGGAAACAAATTGGTTAATAATATGTATTTCATTAGTTAGTTTGGAGTTTCTTTACCCTCTGCTCCAGGCTCCAGGACTAGTGTTTCTCAAGCCTGAGTTTTGAAAGGAGGTGGAATCATGTGAGCAGGAACCTCCCAAATAAATCTTTTTGGGGACAGACCTTTCTTATTAGGTGTTGCCTCCATTGTGACCATTTAGTATCTCGTATGGAGACATATTATACTGTGCAATTTTGCACTGCCAAATCTAGCACTTGCACTGCGTACTGTTTTCATCCCCTAAATGGATCTAAATGGTGTGTAGTAAATGATGCAGTATGCGCTCACTACATCAGCACACTGCAATGCGTTGCATTCGATTTCATGACAGGAACACTGGGCATGAAGCATAGTACGGAAGATTTCTGTGTTTTGCGAAATTTGGAAGCAAATACTGTCATACTCAACCAAAAGATGCGGAGTAAACCTAAACTACTTGCATGGGAAATTCAACCAGGAGAAATGCGCGAAGGAGGGTTAGATTGACAGGAAAGGAATAGATCCCAGATCGCCACAAAAGCAGTACAAAAGCAGTACAAAAGCAGTACAAAAGCAGTGCAAAAGCAGTACAAAAGCAGTACAAAAGCTTCAAAATACTACTTTTGTACAGAAGCTGAGCAGAAGCTGTTGCCTGTTTCAAATGCTTTCGCAGCGTGCGGATGACATCAGCTGCCCCAAACCTGGCCGGGTAATCAGTCAGAAACACAGGGATCTAAGAAACAAAAATGGATAGAGAAAAGAACTGGAGAACAAATCTAAGTTGTCCAAGAATTGACTTCCAAACCAAAACCAGAATCATAGAGTATGAGAGCCTTCATTTCAGTTCTCCTCTGTCACTGTGTTACGAGTCAGAAGTCGACTTTCTAACAAATCTGTTCCCTTCCTATCGCTTACTTCATCCATGCTGAAACAAGCCGGCTGCTGCAAGTCTTGCTGTAAGGGCTCCCCAAGTGAAGCCAAGGAATCAAACAAGTGGTCTTGCCTCAAATAAGTCACTCAAGCATCACTTTCGCATATGTGGACTATATCAGACTATATATATATATCAAATGAATTCAAATGATACAAGTTGATGTGACTCGGAGAGGTTTTTGCTCTTAGCCAACCAAACGCATTGATGCAGCACATCATGACACCCCGCTCAGGTGTGCAGCAAGGGCTCTCGTTTGTTGCCGGTGTAACCATACACGCTGGTCACATCTGAACAATAGAAGGTCCGTCATGCTGACACTTTAGTTGGTACCATAATGTACCATACATATATCGTATATCAAATCATATCGATCTAAAAATAATAAAGAACAGGCCCATGCACAGCAAGGTGATCCTGTGTGTGTGTGTCTCTGTCTGCACATCTATACGCGCAGGTACGGTACGTGTAGGCTGGCATCTGCGCACATGCCCATACACATCCAGGCACAAATATTATCAATGTTGACATTCGATGACATTTGTGTGAGCAAGTGTGTGTGAGGGAACATGGCATGTACATGCGTAAGATTTCACAGTTGTAGGGGGACGACGAGTACGCATTGCAACCTGTTATTTTGCAAAGGTACGTACAAAGGTGTCTTTTGGTGTGTGTGTGTGGGCGTGCGTGTCTGAACTGAGGTATGTCTAGGTTTGCACAAAGATGTACTCTGGTGCACTGAGGTATCGTTTGCTGGGCATAAATGCATACAATCACAGTTTTAAAAAGCTCAATCAATTGGTCCAGTGATGAGGAGCATGCTGGGCTTTCCTGATGTGCTCGAAGAGTGAAACCTGAATTTCCAGTTTTCATGCGCGAAACTGTTGTGAATAGGACCACATCGCACCACATTCCGAAAGCTTGGTCAATCTGCAGATCACACGACTCTACAAGACTCAGGTGAAAACTTCAACCAAGTCCAGGTACCTGTGAAACAAAAGAGGTGCAGTTTCAAGACATCTCAGCCGGAGTGCTTTGCACACTCGGAGCTATTTGCCATCGCAACCAAAACATCTAATGAGGATACCCGGAGAGCTCCCCATGCAGGTCTTCTTGTCGGTCCACAACAACTTCTAACGACCTGAGTCATGAGTACTGGGTGATGTAGGAGTCGACAGGATGCAATCAGGTGGCAGGAACAACTTGTGGCTGATTTGGTTGTCACTTGGCTCTTCTTGGCTCTTCTTGACTTCCATCTTGGCATCAAACAGCCGAAACATCTGATGTTGCTCCAGCGAAAAGCTCGACGAGAAGTACTCTGGTGGCACCCCAAAGTGGGCCTGTCGAAAGGATGAGTTCAATTCATCTATAAATATCTATAAAATTCTATAAATAAGTTCCTCAAAGTCTACAATCTGTCCAAGAGAGTCCAGTATGTCCAGTATCAAGCCGCTCTTGAGATTTTACATAGACTGATATATTTGAACCGCCTCTCGAGCACTGGCGTCGTCTTCCTGGTGGTGCTAGCATGCTGTACAGCAGTACAGCCACGCAGCACCAAGCGAAAGAAAAACCGACTTCAATCCGATCCGACAGCTGAGGACAACAAGAGTTAACAAGAGATCCAAAATTGAGCCACAAAAGCGAACCACTTGACAAAAATAGGCTCTTCCGTTGACAAAAAAGAGTTTCCTCCACTTTCCCACCCCGCCTCAATGGTGTCGAGTTCAACACGTGATTTTCCAGAGACATCCTGAGTATACTGCAAGCATCTGCAAATCATCTGCAAGCTCTCAGAAAGATCAGAAAGCCTCCAAGCACCGTATGCCAGTGATGCCAGTGACATCCAAAGACATTCCAAGGCAGTGGCGACACTTCCAGCTGAACGAGATTTAGATTTCGACCTTCGGTGATTCCTGACAGGTGCGGCCAATAGCAAGTCTCTACGACATAACGTAACAGAATATCGCACTGGTATGCACTGGTGTTAATTGATGTTAATTGATATTAATTGATACTCTTGCTATGTTCTTCTTTCATCTTCTTTCACCATGTTTGTTCCTTGCCTCCCACAACTTTGCAATTCGCTTTTCTGCCACAGCGGATTTTAAACCGGGCGCATACTCTGGACGGAACCAGCCTGTGATAGGTCTCCCACACATCTGCGAAGGTATCCAAATAGGACCTGAGCCGAGGCAAGCTGACAATTCTACAGCCGCAGAAGAAAGCGCTGCCACAGAGGAAAAACACTCGGCCTGGAAGGCTTCACTGGAAGGAACACGGCCAGAAAAATGTCAAGAATGTCAAATGAATTCAAATGACATCTTCTCGTTGGCATTTGCGCTCACCAAACCACCATCACTCACTACCACTCACAACCACAGGACCGACCAGATTCATTACACACACTATTCTGCAACCGATCTTCAGAGTCTACGAGTCAATCTCTAACAATTTGCAAAAGAAACATGCTGAGCGGAGCAACAACAAGATAGAATTGGAATTAGAATAAAATGTCACTTTGATTTAGGAGCGACCTTGAGAGGTGCTCTGTGTGGAAATGCCTCCGAATCGAGGATGCCAAATGTTCCCATACTGCAATGATCTGCAATGCACCATTTCCAAGAAATTTGCCGCAATACCGGGCAATGTCATGCCCATATTGTGGGTCCACCCAGGACGGAAGTGGGATCAATCGCGCAAGCCAAAGATCGTAGCGCGTTCTACTCAAAATAAAGTAGGCCTTGATCATTCATATCATGCTCCTTAGTGGATATCCTTAGATTGTTTGAGCGGGATTTACTCGGTAAATATGTTGAATACACTATGATTCACCCTTTACGCCCCCTACGGTTCTACAGTACATGTTTCTAAAGTGACCCAAACTCTGGGTAAGGATTCAAATCTGGTGGCCAGGACATACCTGGCAACAATGTGATTACGCAATATTACGCAATTTTATCCAAGCTCCTGACTGAAAATCTGTCACATCTGGTACTTGTCCGACCAAAGCATCAATGCCTTGAGTCAGGAAAGGACGGCCAAAATGACGCCATCTTCAACAGCAAATGTCAATAAACAATATAAGATAACAGTCCGCCATTTGTCCCATGTCTAGAATATTCCTTGAAAAGGATTTCTGCACATGAGGCTCGCACGAGCAATAGTTGCAGGATCAATGCCCTGCTCAGCACTCAATGTTCACACTTCAACATGAATATGTCACATGGAGGGCAAAGTTTAAGCGCGCACCTCAATTTCACGCTGTTCGTTTAGCTCTTCGACCTTCTACGGTGTTCCACACTGTGACAAATCACATTCCTTTTAAAAGTGTTCAGTCTACAAGGTTTGAGTCTCTGATGTTTCTGGGATATAACATCCATTATAATTATGAATTATACAGTAAATTTATGCATGGACTTGCTTGGAAGATCTTCAAGGCATTTGCTTCGTCAGTGCTGGATGGATGCGTTGAAAAACCACGGGCTGAGGAAACGGTCCAGAATCCTGTACTTGCTCCTTCCATGACCTATATAATCCTATATACAAGAATCCGCCCTCTGGCAATCTAGACAAATACTCAATCAATGAACATCACTATCATTGGAGCGGGAAAGTAAACTAGAAGTGTTCATATTGCCATGTTTACAGTATATACCAAAAGAATTCAAAAGTTGATCATGTAGCCTCACAAAAGTCAGTCTCATTCGGACTAGCACATGGACTGTAGCATGCTGAAGGCATGACTGGCTAGATCTGAGCATATGTGAGCACCGTTTGGCACCGAATGGCTGAGCAAATCGGAGCAGATCGTTGTTTGCAACAGCCGAGTTGTGCCGAGTTGCACTTTCTCGAACAGTGTCCACGAACTCCCCGAGACCATCCCACCTCAAAGCATTGTGACACGGGAAGCTGGAGGAAACCGAGAAGACGAGAAACCTCGTTGAATCAATCTGAAGTCTAATGATGTGCGAGGATTTCCTCTGAGGGTATGGCTGTCCTCGCAACAATCGGCTCCCTCTATAGGGGTCATTGATTACAGATGCCTGGCAACTCCGCTTGGTTACAGAACAGTTCCAGCAGTTCTTATCATAGCTTCCTTGCACAGTCTGTAGACTTCATCTCATTCATTCTTAGCATCTTGAGTTTCTTGAATCGATCTGAATGATATTGGTATATATATATATATGCTCACCCCCCATGATCTACCCCAATGATTCCCAATGAAGGTCTTACCTTATCTTTCCCCATGGCCCACCTTTGACCACTATGCAGACTATGCAAGACCCTTTTGGTGCTCTCTCATAAAATGGTTGATTTCGCTTGGAGATGCAGAAAGAAACGTTGGCAAGATGGGAAGAAACAAGGAAGAAACAAGTGTTCAAAGCACTTGAGTTGCAGAAAATGCTATAAGAAAATGCTGCTTACAGATTACAATCTGCCTTGAAGACAAGATATTCCCTCAAATAAGGAAATACTATTCTTGCAAGAAAGCTATCATGTGTGGAAGGATGCAATACATGCTTTAATGAAGCTCAGCCTTCCTCTCATTTCTCTTGTATGACCATGGTTTTCTGCTTTTTGATGAAGTAGAGGAAACAGAGTAAGAATAATGCGTTGATCAAACATATTCAAAATACAATGACTATACCTTTACTATAGCTTCAATATATCTTTAATATACCATTCTATTGACTGTGAAAATATCGTCAAGAGACCTTTAATATGTCTTTTATGTCTTTTAAATACAATGTAATACACCTTCAATGTTTTTTTAATGCAATCTAATATACCTTTAGTATGCCTTTATATAAATACGATTATCTTCGCAATGTTCTTGCCTCTAATATACCTTTAGGATACCTTAAATATACCTTTGATATAACTTTTAAATGCCATCTAATACATCTATACTATGCCTGTAATATACACTTCATACACTTTAATATACCTTTAGTATATCATTTGATATACCTAGAATCTACCTTTGATATACCATTTACTTGACCTTGAAAATAACTTTAGTATGCCTTGACTATACCTTCAATACGTATACCTTTGATATATCAGTTGATTTACTAATTAATGTACCTTTAGTGCACCATTTAACAAAACATGAGAATACCTTGAAGATATCTATTTTTAATATACCTTTAACATACCTTTAATATCTTTAAGATCTTTTGATATTCCTTTTGAACTATGTACTGTTGATAGACCATGTCATATACCTTGAGTGTATCATTTTATATACCATGAATACCATGGACCATGAAAACATCGATGTTCGCCCCAACCCGGACGTTGCTCCACACTTACAATCATCATAATCATAATCACATTAAAATTTGCTACCCCCTCTGAACAATATGTTGACGGGGGTAATAACATCAACGTTATCTTCATGAGGGGTCAAAATTTGCCACCCCCTATAAACAATGTTGATTGGGGTAATAACATCAACTATATCTCCATGAGGGGTCAAAATTTGCCACCCCCTATGAACAATATGTTGGTTGGGGTAATAACATCAACTTTATCTTCATAAGGGATCAAAATTTGCCACTCCCTTTAAACAATATGTTGATTGGGGTAATAACATCAACTTTATCTTCATAAGGGATCAAAATTCGCCACCCCCTATGAACAATATGTTGATTGGGGCAATAACATCAACTTTATGTTCATAGCCACCTGAAGTCAGACGCGGAGCAACGTCAAATTTCAGCAAACATATTTTTATTATTAATATACCTTCCATATACCTTTGAAAAGCTATCTAATACACCTTGACAGTACCATTTAATATACCTTTAATTCAGTCTCATATAACATGTGTATACCCTGAATATACCTTTATTAATACTTTAATATACTTGTAATATACCTTTAGCATATTGCATACATACAACCATGACCTGTTTCTTCCAAAAATACTACATACACCCAAGGGCTCTACTTCATAGTAATCTTTCTCTGTAGTATTGCATGCTTTCCAATTAAACGGTTCACCCCCCCTCGTGAAGGAAGCTTTGCCCATACTTGCACCAACACTTTCTTTTTTCAATACCATCATGATTTTACATAGATACTCAAAGGATTCCGTTCTCAAATCATGCTGTCCTCCTTGCATAGATTCCCGTACCTCTTTAAAGCTGCAAGTCTCTTTTAAAACAACCTTATATTCCGTTCAAAGAAGTGCTGCAACTCCCTCACATAAGGGGACTGTACAAAATGATGCCACTTTATGCAAGGAATGTAATCTTTGAAAAATATTGCTGCGCAAGGCATATGTTGGAGGATTTTGCTTTGAAAAAAACTTCAAAGTCCATGCTGAAACTTGCTTGCTTCTTCTATTTTCAGGTCGTAGCTGTGTGGAATTTCTTCCCATGGTTTCAAGTAAATTTCTGGGTGATGAACCAATCTGCACATTATATGCCAAAAAGTAATGCTACACTACAACTCTTTTCTAAATATATTGTATACTGTTTTCAATGAATACTGCATAGACTAAGAGAGCTTTCTTATTGAAGTATATAATTCTGTGCTCTTTCAAAGGGACCTCACACGTTTGTTGGCATTTTCTAAGGAATACTGCACCCATGAAAGAGTCTTGCAAGGTATGCTAGTTTAAAGCAATGTTCCAGTTTCTCATACTTTTCGTAATCGAATAATGCAAAGAGTGATGCTGCGCTACTACATGTGCTTAAGAATACAACACACATCAAAAGAGTGCTGCGTCCATTCAAAGACTTTTTTCAAGGCAAAACTTGTTCAAAGTACTACTACTGTATCTTTCCCTTTGAAAGAAATAGTACAATCTCTAAAAAAATGCTCCACCATTTTATGCAATATGTTCGATACTCTTTCAAAAGAGTACTGCGTCCATTTAAGGACTTTCTTTACAGGTAAGACTCTTTCAAGCACTACTACTTCATCTATTGGCACATTCTACTACACAGAAACAGTACATTCTTTTACAACATGCCCCACTGGCCTCAACTATTTTACGCAATGTGTCTGGTACTCTTTGAATCAAATACTGCATCCAAGAAGGACTGTCTTTACAGGTAAGATTCTTTCAAAGTCCTGCAGCAACTATCAAAGCATTCTGTTACAAAGCAATGTTACATGTTCTCAAAGAAATACCCCACCATTCCTCCCAAAGTATCCAAGAAGTGTCAGTTTCCAGGTACTTAAATACTTTGTTTGAATATGTCAAAACTAGACAGGAATCTGTACGTACGAATCCAAGATTCCAAGATTTGCACAGAAGTTGCTAGAGATAGAGCAGGAAAGCGCTGCAACAGCTAATTTTCAAGTGCATAAACATCACAGCACATCCCATGCCAAGCTTAGTCTCACATAATGCGCAAGCTCTTGAGTGAGAAACTTTGATCAAAGTTTGACTTTCCAGGACAGATAAGGTAAGCAAGCATAAGGACACAAATGCAATCATGTGAATCAATAGAAAAACAAAAAAAAAAAGAACCCGAGCAAAACCAAAAAAACACAACTTTTGAGAGAATGTTTGGTTTTGACTCAAAGGATTCGCTTTTCGGGTTTTCCCTAGTTTTTTTGGTTCTGAAATGAAAAAAACCAACTTTAGTTTTTTTTAAAAAATTTTGAATTGAATGGATATAAAAAATCAAAATCTAAAAATACCAAATAAACTCAAGTTGTTTTTGTTTTTGAGACTTTTCAATGCAGAAAACCAAACCGAAAATGTTGAAAAAAAAACTTGAGTTGTTTGTTGTTTTTTGAGATCTTGATTGATCATATCCATTCAAAAAACAAAAAAAAATGTTGTTTTGGGTTTTCCATTTCAGAACCAAAAAACAACAAACAAAACTAGGGACACCCAAAAAAAACATCGTCTGAGTCAAAACCAAACATTCTCCCAAAAGTTTTTTTTTTGTTTTTTTTGGTTTTGCTTGAGTTTTTTGTTTTTCCAGGTTTTGTTGCTTTTCTCGATGCGGCCCAAGTTGTTCGAACTTCAGGTTCCAAGCTCAGGCCCCGCCCAAAGAGTAAAATATGTTTTTTCTTAATACAAGTATGGTTGTAGGCATTATTGGCTGCATGAAAGGGTGAAGCAGATGATAGGGTGAAGACCAGGGGGTGAAGTGGTCAGACAAAAGTTTTGAATCGAACAATAATGCATTAGATATCATAATTACAACCCAAATATATTGAAACATCCATGTGCAGAAACCGGCCCCCCATGAGCGTCCCTTCTGTAAGTTATTGTTTTTTTCCGGTTATGCATGCAAAAATAACATGGTAATTCCCATATAAAGTGCTTCTAGGTAGATCATGGGGGGTGACATTATATGTATATATATAACATTATATATATATACAATCATATACATAATCTCTGCAACAGGCCAAGGGTGGCCAATGACTGCTGCGATCTCAACTCATCGTACACGCGTGCCTGAGGATGTACAAATGTACATTCTTTGACAATATTCTGATATTCTCGAAGTCAGCTTTTGCTTTGCATTCCCTATCCATTCTCGTTTACTCCTTTAGTTTCTTCTTCACTACATAAGTATATAGGGGCAAGGCCCATGTTTCTGAATGGCTCGCGTCATCCTGCCGACCTTAGGTGCAAGTTGCGGCATTATATACGTTTGCCTAGTTATTTGCATCGCGACATGGTCATATGGACTGTTTTTGAGCCTCCACTTGAAAGCAAAATCTGGTCCAAGAATGGCTCCAAGAGAGATGCATTCAACCAATTGTGGACAACTTCGGGCTGCGGCTGTGCAAGTGTATTCAGGATGAGTTTCAGCCATTTTAACACATGAATTTCGAGTCAAAGTGTCATTCGGTCGAACTCTTACTCGCTTGCATTCTCATCTTGACATGCAATGACGGAATCCATCGAAAGCATAGATAAACATATCTGAAAAAATATTTAGGAAATGAAGTACATACGAATGGTATGCCTGATATGATAACTCGTCTTGAACCTACAGGATTCATTGTCTTGCTTCTTGTTCTTCTGAGGCCGCAACTAGGCATCCAACAGGGGACAAGAACTGATGTGCCACGCAGGACGCCGAAAGGGCTGACACATCTTGACAAAATTTGACAAACATCAGGCTCCTCAAATCTCCTCAAATCTCCTCAGATTCCCTCAGAGCCTTGATCCTCAATGCAAGCCTTGCTTTCACCATCTTTCACCTTGATGTTTGTTGATGTTTGCTTTGAGTTTCAAAACCAATTGAGAAACGTTTGAAGCGAAACCGTCTACATTGAAAATGTCAGGTGTTCCATTTGTCATGTGCAAGCAGAGCTGGCAGAGTGGTGAGCGCAAACAGAAATTTGCATGAAAAAAGAGTCCAGAGAAGAGACGAGGCTTCTTTGCGTTGATTGTATCTTGGAAATTCTTGGAACAGGTCATCTAAGCTTCCAGGTTTTGAACGGATAAATCCGGGTACTGGTAAGTCGTTCTTGCATTTCTATTGCACTACTATGGTTTCGAGCAGAAAGCTGGCAGAGGCTAGATGCTCATCCAATGTCACCCATGTTGCTTTCGTGTGGGGTACACATACACATAAACAATCAAGAATCATAAACATACATGTACACATACACCTACACGCACACAAACACATACACACTATATGCCATCTGCTCAGGAATACGTGCCCCCCAAGATCGGTAGACGAAGGAGAGGCAGGCATGGCCTGTCACATACGTGCAGTACAATTGCACTATACCAATTCCTCAAAAGTGACGAGGAAATACGGGTACTGGTACCCTGCAGTCAAAAGAACAGCCAAATGGCAAATGGAAAAATGTCCTTCCGCTGAAGCGACAAAACTGCTAAAGCAACTGCGAAAGCATTTTATCCTTGCACCAAGTCTTCATGCTCTCAGCTGATTTTCAGCGGAGCTACATTGAGCTGACAAAAAGTTTTTTTGCTCACTGTTGAAAAGCAATGATGGCTTTATCTGCTTCACATTATTTCCTGCTTTGCCAGCTGCATGCTTGCCACTTTGATCGCAAGGGGTGAAATCTGTTGGCTGTCGCCTTGCAAGCTACTGACTCTTCCACAACATGCCGCTAAGTATCCAATCCATGACAATCCTTGAAAAGAACGCAAAGGGCATACAGTCTAAATGAAAAAGGAAGAAAGTCAAATGACGCATAAGAAAACCACATTGCTGACAGGTCAAATGCTACCATTCCATATTTTTTCAAGCCAGACAATAGCTCATTGTCACGGCTCATATGTCGGGAGGCGGTGGTTCTGCCTCCAAGCAACTTGCAAGTCACTGCAAGTCCCAAGACTCCTTACATCTCCCCACAACTGTCACAACTCTCTCCAAGAGATTGAATCACTTGATTCATTGTTCAAGGATGTTCAAGGGTAATGGTGTAGCAGGTTCTCTCCCACCACACATATCGAAGAGATTCCAAGAGCAAGCTACCTCGTTCTTGAGGGCCCAATCGCAGAGCTCCAGATCATTCGAAAGCATGTTGTTCAAAGCAATTTGCATCTGCCAGAGTTGAATGTGCTCAGGGGACCAATGCATCTGCCAGAGTTGAATGTGCTCGACATATGTGGACATATATGTGGACGTATATGTGTACCTATTTAGTCTATGTAGACATCAGGACATGTTGATACTTAGTTTACTTAGTGCTATTTCGCACCTGCAGCAGGGCTCTATCCTCTGCCACACGTTCCGACAGGTCCTCCATCCTGGATCGCAATGTAAGCGCAAGGTAAACGCAACGTGTCGCACCAACACACAGGAACAAAAGTATCAAAAGTATCAAAAGTCTTGATTCAGAAAAAGTATGATATCTATTCATCAGGAAAGGACGGCGGATGATGGCGGCAAACAAAGCTAGCCCGCTTCAATAGTATAGTAGTACTGTAAGTGCTGGAAATCAAACATTGTTGTTTTCAGGCCAATGTAAAAACATGCATGTTTGCTTAACCTTCATGTTGATATTCCTTTGTTTGCTGTTCACGATTCTGCAAGCCTATTGTCAAGATCATGCTGCATCAACTTGTCAATCACCCTAAAGATAGGATTTCTCTGTCGACTGAGGCTAGAGCTTGTCAAGCTTCTTGTTAAGTTTGTCAAGCTGCTTCCTCTTCACCTGCACAACTCTCCAGCTTCAGTGAGCTAGAGTGTGCTAGGATTCGCTAGAAGAACATCTGAAACGGTCACATTGTGTTTCGATCCATTTCGATCCTATGGTCGCCTGCACAGCCTTCAACATCTTGTCCAGAGCAACAAGATCCTATGTTCTGCAACACAAACGATTGATGACATCATTTATCATCATATAGCTAACATCTAAATCCCGCAGGACAGAGAAGCCACAGGGAAATAAGATTGAAATTGTTAGGCAATCATAGATAGGGCATAAGTTCGAGAGACTCAAGACTTGACGTCCAAGCAATTCAAGAAGCATCCGAAGGAGTTCAATCAGTATATTCTCAGTATATCTCATTCTGTGCAAACCCATAACTGGAGGCTTCTCCACGCAAGAGAATTTCTCGAAGAGACACATTGAATACATTGCTGACTTTAGAAGTCCTTTGAAAGTTTGAACATTTCGCTACGGTATCCAAGCACCAGTAATCATGCAAGACCACCAAGACCAAAGGCATTCAAGGCATTCAAGAGCCATGGCCCATGGCATGGCCAACCCTCAACGCTGTCCGCTTCCACTCGCTTGTCAGGTCCTCTGCAGACGTGTCTATCAGAAAGCTCCCCTGTGGCCTCAAAAAGGCATGTCGGTTTTTCGCGTTGTCTACTCTCAACAAGCATACTATATATTATCTACATATTACTATAACATACTATAACTATACTATATATATATATTATATATATATTTATATTTATTTATTTTAGTATGTATTTAATATACACATAAACTTTTGAACTCGTGCGCACACTCTGGCCTCAATTTTGGGGTTCCACCACAAAGATTTGTTTGACATAATTTTGATAAGCACAATGAAGCACATATATATATATATATAATTATATATATATTGTCTTTATTGATCGCAAGGTGTAGCCGTGCAAAGGTTCTCTCTCTCTCTCTCTCGCCTGCACAAAATACGGAACTGCTCAAAATATTGTTACTTGGCGGTGCTCAGAATTTCCAAAGGAATTGCTTCTGTTTTTGAGATGAAGGTCGAGATGACAGGATGATGGCAAGACATACTATGCAGGAAGAATCAGGAAGACCTAGGATACGGATAGCAATACGAAAGAAATAAGGAGAGAGTCCAAAGAAAATGGGAGAGTTCCAACGAACCTCAACTTTATTATGTAGCAGTTTTCCATAGTTTTCTCTTTGTTTCCTTGCTTGTGTACAGGCCTGTTGTTGTGGTCGTAACTGCAGGCTTGAAATCGTTGGAACCACGTCCAAGAGGTTGGGATCCTTCTACCATCGCCGGAGGCAGGCGTCTTTTTTCACATGTTGTTCATTCAACGATTCGTTACGCAGATCCTCTGGCAGACTCTGAGATTTCAGCCCGCCGACTTCAGTGAAGAAGGCCTGAAAGCGGCACTGCCGCACGAAAAACACTCACATCTTGGGAGCCAAAATCATTAGTCTCACATGATTCGATCATTCATCATGTAGACAACGTAGATATATGATGATCATATTTACATTGTTCCATGGTCCATGATCATTTTGCCATCATGTGTGACAAATAATAATCGTTCATGATCTCATGATATCTCACGTTTGAATACACTTATTATATATTATTATATATTATTATATATTATTATATATTATTATATATATTATTATATAATATTATATACTCATATAATATCATTTAATGATAATTTAATGCCTTCTCGTCTTCGTTGCCAACGATGCTCGGATCAAAGGCCACGATATTAATTGGCAGAACCGGCTCGCCCTGCGCTCGGTCAGAACAAAATCCAAAGGCAAATCATACCATGCTACCAGCACACCCATATCAACCCATATCAACCCATATTTTGTTTTTCTGAATTCAAGACCATTAAGGCAATAAAGAAAAAACAGAAGAAAACAAATTCACTGAAGCTGGTATTTCTTGAATGTGATAAAGCTTTTCAGTATGCCTAATATATCCTAATATTACTGTTAGAGGCCTGGAAGCAATTGATTCCACTACTATGGTATTCCACGGAAAGTCAATGTAATCAAGAGCTTCATTGATTGCGAACTATATACTATACTGGCCTGAATCAGTCGGATACAGTATAATTTTTGTTAAACAGAGTCTTGGACCTGCAGCTGTAGATTTCATCACACTATGTATACATTACGCCCTGTAGCATCTTTAGCTTCAGTGATCCTGCCTTGGCAGGTGAGTCTGTGGAATTCCGAAGGCTTGCCTTTACTCACCAACCGATCAACAAAACGACCATCAACCATTGTTTCTTGCAAGAGACAAACAAATCCAAACAGTACAAAGATGTTGCACAGAAAGCTCAAAAACATGTGCCACATGAAGCTGCAATGAACCTTGTAATAGAAAATAATAGAAAGCTACCTAATGCATCATAACGCATCATAACGCATCATAACGCTGGCAAGACACTATGAGTTCCAAGATCTCCTCGGATTTTCCCTGCCAGGGAGCTGGTTGAGTCTACAACCATTGGAAATGTGAAAGCCCTGTAGAACCCCAACGCTATTATAAACAAATATATATATATAATTATATATATAATTAGATATATATATATAATAAAAATATGTAAGCGTTGCTAAGTCCGCAAACTACTTTGCAAACGGTCCAAATATCTCAGACTCTGGAGCGAAACTGCTTAGCGAGGGCACTATATCTTGAGATGTTGCAAGCCTCTGGAGATCTGGAACAGCAGAGATATATCCGCCAAGGAAGTGCTACACCTTCAGCTATGAACCTTGCGGGCTGAATCACTCCGGTTCGCTTTGCGCATTTTTGAAGAAGCAAAGCAATCATCATACAAGAACAAATGCAACAAAACGATACAAAGCGTGTTTGCACCCCTGGCGAGCAGAATCCTGTCGTTTAGAGCGAGGTTTTTGTACGTTGAAGGGAGGCCAAATCGGCTTGCGGAACGCGTTCATCCTGAGCGGTGGACTTATGAAGTGCAGCTGTCCAATCCGGCGGCCAGGCTTGGGCAGCACAGCTTTTTGCCGTGAAATTTTTGTTCAACCACCTCACAAATCAGCACAGATCAGCAAATCTCAGCAGAGCTTCGCAGAAATCGAGGATGAGCTATGTACACTTAAGTCACTTAAGTGCTTTTGTTGAAGTCGTTTCTCAAGTCGTTCCTCATGCGCACAATCCAGTGCCGCCCAGAAACTTGATGGAGTCAGCTAAACCTTTCCTCGGATCAGCATGCTATGACTGCTATGAGTCAAGTGCCACCAAGCAATGTGAAAAAGTCGTCGCGGACATGACTAGCCAATGAATGTTTCGTCAAGCTTCTTGGGATCTGCCTTGTTCTGGAACTGCGGGCACCATGTCTGGCAATAACAAGCCAAAAGCCAGCTGATAGACAGAACACCCTTCTCTCTTCTTGCAATTGCAACAGGATATATAAACAATTCAAGAGGCTAGAAACAAGTCTGCGCACCGTCACGGCAGATGAAGAAAAAAGAGCTAGATTAAACCTTGGCAGGAAACATGTTGTCTTCTTCTTTATGGAATCGAAACTTGAGCCTGGACCTGACAACTTCTCACCAGTACTTGGCTAGCTGCGTTTCTGTCTCAGGCTCGATGACTCCGTTGATGAACTTCACGATCTCGTCTTTGGTCTGACATGGTGGGCTAAAGACATCCAAAGCTACACTGGCACTGCACTTTGCTAACAGTTCCACCCCTGCAGATAACGCCACCCGCAGATGGTCATCAGAGGTCCAAATGCGGCATTCTCGTGCACAGAGGGCCAAGCGAAGAAGATTGCAGAACGAAGCGAGCGAAGTGAGCACGATCATTCATTTTTCCTTCATCATGGGCTGCCTGGTGCAAACTAGCCATGTTTCCCTGAAGATTTCCGTGCCTTGGCTATACACACAACTCAAACACGAACAATGATCAACCATGGATCTATCTTCTCTGCGGCTAAACATTGGACTTGGTTGTACTCACAAGCTGTGTATAACCAATGAACCGTCGGAAATCATGTCCTTCGAAGCAGCAACTCTTTCGAGATTCTGCTTCGCTCTTGTACAAACGCAAATAGATGCGAACAATGATTGGCGGATTCACTTGCCTTTACCTTTTCCTGCGTGACAGGGCATCCACAATGCCAAGAATGACCCGAACTTGTACTCAACTGATCATGACGAGAGAAGGCTGTTTGAACCAAGCAAACACTGAAGTTGGCGGAAATATGCGAAACAAACAAAAATGGTTTTCCAGACAGCGAAATGGTGCCAAATCAAGCGATGGCCGATGAACTTGTTCAAACCTACGATCAGAAGTTCCGATTCCATGGACTGTGCTCGCTTCAGACGTATGAAAGCAGTAGATCGATCTCAAAGATCCGAAGGCGCTCTAGCACATACATCACATACTTGTTTTAAAATGTTTTTTAAAGTGCACAGCTTTCTGAAGTTGAAAGTTGTCCAACACAGCAGAATCCACACCTCCTTTGAAGTAACCGCCGTAATGTTTTCCTCCAGATTTGCCTCCTTTCATTCTGGGCTCCTGCAAAATCAAGTTGCTAATTGATATGGGTGTTGGATGGTTGCTATTCCAGTATCTTGCCTGCAGGCAAGTAAGCAAGCAGGAATCTAAGGACAGCCAAATTGATCCATTCCGAATTCTAGAAGGTTCGCACAAGAAAGTGAGGCGTCAAATACATGCAACTTGCAGGTAGAAAGTGCCGCCTCCATCCACATATCATCGTAGCCACCCTGAGCTCACCAGGAACTGTTGAAAGAAAACATTGAGGTTTTGGAATGGGAAAATCAATGTGGTAAAGATTCCTGGTTCTGGCAAACAAAGAATACACAAATGCGTTCTGGCCTTCGCATGTCCTTTTCCTGTACCCTGGCAAGTTACTCAAGTCAGCTTGTCTGCTCCAAAGCTCTTGGCCAAAGATATTGGGTGGGCCGGTGTGGCTTTGACTACATCCACTAAGGCCAGGCTGCCAGGCTTCAAAAGTACCCAGAATTAAACAAAATGAAGCAAAGATCTGCTGCTTTGCACCAAAGCTGTGCCTTTCGTTCAGGTATCCTCTGCGGGGGTGGAGGTGATGCCTATGCCATGAGGAAATCGAATCGATAGGCATTTGGCATGATTTGGCATTTGGCCGCTTTAGCCTCTTTACTATCTTTTTGCTGCTGCATACTGCTGCAGTCTGCAACACATTCCATGCTGGAAACTCAGCCTGCGACCTTGACAGCTCTATCCCTTCTTGACCTACCTCGAGATTCCTCGCAATGGCAAGCACGGCAAGCACTAAACCAAGAACCAAATGACCAAGTAGATCTGACACAGAGTCTCAGCCAGAGCTCAATACCTTCGCTGTGAATGCAAGTCCCTCTGGACTATATAGTTGCTTGGTGACTAGGGGCTGAAATTAAGTGCGATAATTGGTGTCAGCAAAGATGTGTCCATCCATTTCTGAGGGTACGTGTAAGAGTGAGGATAAGCATATGATTGTCTTTGTGCCCAAAGAGCTGAGGTGGTGCGAACCAGAAATTACATGTATCATCATATACCGACGGTATACATTGTTGTGATTGCCAGTTTTTTTCATTACCATCGCATGTTGGTTCGCCGCAAAGAAAGGGTCACAAAAACTACGATCGACGATCAGAATGGAGATGAATCAGGAGTGGTTGGATGGTAATACATTGTTGATTTGCCACTGAATGTGACGTCCTCTTCTTCAGCAGGCTGTGGTTTAGGTAGGGGAGAAGGCTTGTAACCTGCGCTGAAAGTGTCTTGCGATTCTTATCGATTCTTTTCGATTCCTCGTGGCTTCAGTGTGAGGATGTCTGAGGCATATGCTCTGAATTACTCTGGCTGCTTCCACCAAAGGTTCCAGC
>CAMXCT020000456.1:85000-202500 GCA_947184155.2 Cladocopium goreaui
TAATCGTAGTGTGGCAAAAAGAGTGACAAGAGATGACAAGAGTATCAATGTGCCTTGTGCACGACAAATCTGAGGTGGGCTTGTCAGCAAAGCTTATCTGCTTCCCTGCAAACCTGTTCATCTGCACCCTCAGAAGTCTTTTGACTGCTTGTATACCAAGCAAACGGGAAAAGGGCGAAATGCTTTTTGAGTTCTATCAGGGGCGCAAGCCAGGTGGAACATGTTTGTTGCCATGTTCGGTTTCTACCACCTGGATTTCTGGAGAAATGTCAGTTTGCGAATGCCTTTTGCTGGCTGGCAAACATGCTTGATAGGGTGCAACAATCGTACAGTATCATGAAAGATGTGCAGTTCGGATGAGCAAGCTACTGCACAATGGTTGTACAGTAGAGATATCAAATATGTAGAACACCTGATATTATAGTTCCCTAAAAATTATACCTTGTTTCCCCTTCCTCTCAAATTCAAAAACCAACCTTAAAAAGTCCTATGCATTTTGAATTGTCGTTGTCACCCAAGCATCCCCAAGCTCGAGCTCTGTGTGTGTGTGAGAAACCCTGAATCAAAGGGAAAAGCAGGGGGCCCGTGGACGCATAGATGGCACGGGCCAACGAAGACCCATCTATGTCGTCGTGAAAACGTACCTGCATCCGAAATGGCAAGGTGGCCAAGCCAAAAACCACCCACGCCGACATGCCATGACATGACATGACATGACATGCTAATGTAACAACACGACATGACGGTTATCATGTCATCTGATTTCACCCTCTCCATTATGGAGTTTACCAAAGTGTGTCTTTCATGCACCCGGATCTCTGACAAAGTGCCGGGGAAGCTTGGTGGTGCGTCCGCCGGGGATACCAGGTTACAAGAATAAATCCAGACATAATGTTGCCAGAAGCCAGTTCCGCACAAGCATCCAGAGTCCGCACAAGCATCCAGAAGACTTCATCAGGGGATTGAATGCTTTTCAGAATAAATCCAGAGTCCACGTCAGAATAAATCCAGAGTGAAATTTTCATCCCTCAGAATAACCCCGTGTCATCCCATGTGGTTCTACTTGTTTAACTAACACGACCGTCATTTCACTCTTAACCTTGACCTCTACACATGAACTAGCAGTATGATTGCAACACGGATACCATGCATGACTGCTCGCGGCTTTTTACAGACATGACTCGTTAGTCTCGCTGAGACCAGTTTATGGTTTTCGCGTAGTTTACATGGTGCAACATGAAAACCCTGAACATGAATCATCACGTAGTTCACATGGCGCAACATGAAAGCCATGAACATGAATCATCATGCCATGTTGACTAATAACATGAGTTAGATAACTTTCGGTTTGACATCATGGCCACATTGAAGATTGACATGTGCAGCGCTTGCAGCTTCGTGATTCCGACCATGCAGCCCGCGATGACGGCAGCTGATTTGTTTGCCCAGTGGATGAGTTCAGCATCACACAACACACAAGCATCAGCACCTTTTCTATCAACATTCTCTCAAACTCCACAACAACATTATCCAGCCGGACACACTTTACCACAATCAATGCAACCACAGTGTACCACAGCAGCTTTCACACAGACTTTTGCTCCAACTCCACAACAACAACAACAACAACAACAACAACAACCACAACTTCTGGGACACACCGTCCCACAGCCAACACAAGCACCATTTACCAACTCTGCGTTTACACAACCTCCATCTTGTCACACTTTCAACACACCACATCACAACACAGCCATGCCAGGTTTTCAGCCACCACCACACTAGAACGCAGCCATACCCAATCCTCAGCTCTCACCACCACAATATGGATCATTCCTCAATTACCAGCCTACACCACACTCAACAAGCACGACACTAGTACACCAGTTTCACAGCAATTTCCAACCACTACAGCTTCAACTCCACCACTGAGTCACAACAAGCACAACCGTACACGATCTCGCACCACACGCAAGAAGCACAGATATCAACAAGTTTTCCAATTTTACAACCACAATCTTTCCAAGCACACCACAGCTTGGGTTCACCTCCACATTCTTGCTGAGCAAAGCCAACGCTCATTTGACATGCAACGCCATATTCGATCCAGTTCCACTCACTCCAATCACCTTTGAAAGCCATGAATGTGAATCATCATGCCATGTTGAGTAATAACATGAGTTAGATAACTTTCGATTTGACATCATGGCCACATTGAAGATTGACATGTGCAGCGCTTGCAGCTTCGTGATTCCGACCATGCAGCCCGCGATGACGGCAGCTGATTTGTTTGCCCAGTGGATGAGTTCAGCATCACACAACACACAAGCATCAGCACCTTTTCTATCAACATTCTCTCAGACTCCACCACAACATTATCGAGCCGGACACACTTTACCACAATCAATGCAGCCACAGTGTACCACAGCAGCTTTCACACAGCCTTTTGCTCCAACTCAACAACAACAACAACCACAACTTCTGGGACACACCGTCCCACAGCCAACACAAGCACCATTTGCCAACTCTGCGTTTACACAACCTCCATCTTGTCACACTTTCAACACACCACATCACAGCACAGCCATGCCAGGTCTTCAGCCACCACCACATTACAACGCAGCCATACCCAATCCTCAGCTCTCACCATCACAATATGGATCATTCCTCACTTACCAGCCTACACCACACTCAACAAGCACGACACTAGTACAACCACTACCAGCCACACCAGTTTCACAGCAATCTCCAATCACTACAGCTTCAACTCCACCACGGAGTCACAACAAGCACAGCCGTACGCGATCTCTCACCACATGCAAGAAGCACAGATCCACTACCAGGCGACACAGCCGACGCAAATCTACGAAACGACATCACTCACGACACCACAAATCACAACACCAATCACAACGTCGACGCCAGCATCGTTCACATCGCAGGCAACATCCCTCAAACACTGACAGATCCAAATCCAACCATCGATCACACACCGGACACAAACCAGCAGCATCTTCTCAGCAACACACGTCACCACATCACCACACTTCACCACTACCACCACCACCAACAACACAACTACCATCTCTTCCACCACCACCGTTACCATCAGAACACACAGGTAAACACCTGTTCTCCACTTCTCCCACTCCTCATCAACAACCACCTCCGCCGCCTCCTTTGCTTCCTCCCAAAGTACCACCACCGACTAGCCTGGCTGACCAAATCAGGTCCATCGCCAAGTCCAAGAACATTTACAACACCACAACATCAAAGACTGTCACAGCGGGACAAGTCCACCTCACACCTCGCCAGCAATACACACCACCAACACCACTTGACACCACCAACACTACAAACGAACCACAGCCAACACAAGCAATTGATCACCTTCAAGAAGCCATCGAACGACAAATACAACAGGATCCGTCAGTCCTCATTCCGTGGGAACCTCCCACGCGTGACAGCTACCAGATATTCAAGTACCAAGAGTTAGAGCAACGCCTTCACTCAGCAACACTCCAAGCCCGTGAGCTCACAGCACCGTCAGTATACTTCCGATTCTTATCAGATCGGGACAAAAGTGTACGTGACATGACAGCTTGGTTGGAAACACGATTTCCAGCAGGCATCGACCTACCACAAGAAGACATCACCACAACGTTAGCAAAGTACATCGTCACAACCGGCATGCCTATCAACAACACACTTACCCACATCACATTTCACCAGCACCAACAATTCAGAATGTGGCAACTACACTTACAAAACATGCCACGCAACACCACAACATCACTATCACAAGCAGGCAACGCCTACTACCACTGGGCACATGCCACAAACGAATCTGGATGGGCCGAACAAGAAGAAGTAGACACTCACGGCATAGTCCACAGACCACGGGATCGCCGCTGGTGCATTCACTCAACACTGGCACACATCTCCAGCATTTGGATCCTTAAGCCTGATCCAAACTTCTCCACACCAGTACAGCACATGCTTGAGCATGAAGATGAGTTTGGCGAGCCGCAGCTGCTGCCGACAGACGTGCAAATGAGAGGCTGCTGATACGCCAGTTTCACCTCCGTTTATATTACAATATGATATGCCATTTTTATCGAATTTATTAATTTTCAAGAATCTCCACCTTCCTATAAATATAATGTGTCCTTGTGATATAAATAATATCCCTTGTGAAATCTTCCTGGTGACACGTGGCATAGAACATATCAGCGGAACCAACAAAAAGAGCCGATGTACAGTGTACTTCCACCAAGCCGTTTGGAACTGTTTTGAAGAGTCTTGCCAACATGTCGTCACCCATTGTAATTCTAAGCGTCACATGTGTTAACATTGTTGATGTTATCAAATCCTAATTGCCTAATTTCATCCATTGTTCCAATTTTGTTTCGGATGTTGTCTCTGATAGCAATCTCTGTTTCGGACTTTGTTTCTGATAGCAATCTCCGTGCTCAAAAGTAAATATTATCGCAATCATCAAGACACCTTCACGTTTTTTCGTTGTTTGAGTGCAACCATGACCTCGTGGCGCGGCAGCATGAGACCGTATGATTCTTGGCATTCGAAACAATACCAAGTCAACACACCACCAAGAGCATTTCAAGCACACACACAACACCAGCATTGAAACGAACCACCGAGCCCACAAGGCACAAAGCGGTACGACCGAAACTTACCGAGCAGTTTCCAGCCAGACAATGAACACTTTGACACCAAACACCAGTATGGCTTGACGTTTCCACGCCAAATCACATCCACAGCTTGGAGCCAAAGGTACCAACTTGCAGGCCGACCCATCGAAAGTATCCACCTACGTCAATTGGCATACATGGGATGGTCCAATTGGATGGACATGGGCATCAAAGCAAGCGGTGCGGAAAACACTACTACCTCAGCACACACCACCACTCCTCGCAGTGTAAGTGATGCTCCTCGACAAACCACAATCACCGACCTACAGGATAGCATCCAAAATCTACCAGGCACAAACACCACACGTCCTTTCACCACAGCCGCACCGCACACACTCGTAACCAAAACAGTGGACGCTTGGATTAAAAAACAGCCAGTTCCAAAACAACACCAAGCAGCCCTTCAGGAGGCATTGAGCACATTGCATCAACTTATGAAGAACATCCCAAAAGCCGAGCAAAGCACGTTTGCAGACAAAGCAGCATCGCTTGGTTTGCCGGTGGCGCTGGCGGCAAAGGCGCGCAATGAGGAGCTCTACAAGCTGCCGCTGTTTGCGGTCACTCAACTAGAGTGACTAGACCGCGGCGATCCGGATCATGTACAGTTTTCGGCGGCATGCGTTGCGTTTTTCGGATTCTTACAACATTTTCCACCTGACGATTTCTATGACACTGTTGCTTATCGAACATTCCTACGTGTTGCAGTTGGTTTTTGTTTTCTTCATTGGTGTACCAATCAGGTTCATCAACAATCATGTCGAAAATGGAATCGGAGATTTGACAGAACATGTTTAAAGTCTGTTCGCACTTTTGTACAGTTGCAACAAATGTTCTGTCAATCCAACACTGTATATATACTTCTTCATGCAGTTGTCATATCGGGACTCAACATTCGTCTTTCCAGCACAGAACACTACATCGGCAGTACCATACACACGCTACACGACCGTCAGAACACCAGACAACGCAAGCTCAGACAATTAAAACGAGCACAACCTGTGTCATGCAAGTTGGCACTCCATTGGTTTTGCAGCCAAAACAACTATCATCAATTTGTCGCATTGCCGTTGTTACCCACCAATACAACATTACAAACACGAACGCTGGAAAGCTACATCATCCAAAAGTGGTGTCCACCACTCAACTACCCGTTTATCTTACAACGACAAGTCACAAAACAACACTCAACACCACACTTACAACAAGCACTACGCACCACTTATTTGGGAATCGGACACCGGCTCTACGCTCAGCTTCGACGACGACTTATGTGCAACACACAAGCATCACAGAACACACAAGCATCAGCACCTTTCTACCAACATTCTCTCAGACTCCACAACAACATGATCCAGCCGGACACACTATACCACACTCAATGCAACCACAGTGTGCCACTGCAGCTTTCAGACAGCCTTTTGCTCCAACTCCACAACAACAACCACAACAACTTATGGGACACACCGTCCCACAGCCAACACAAGCACCATTTGCCAACTCTGCGTTTACACAACCTCTATGCTTTCAACACACAACATCACAGCACAGCCATGCCATGTCTTCAGCCACCACCACATTACAATGCAGCCATACCCAATCTTCAGCTCTCACCACCACAATATGGATCATTCGTCACTTACCAGTCTACACCACAGTCAACAAGCACAACACTAGTACAACCAGTACCAGCCACGCCATTTTCACAGCAATTTCAACCACTACAGCTTCAACTCCACCACTGAGTCACAACAAGCACAGCCGTACACGATCTCGCACCACACGCAAGAAGCACAGATCCACCACCAGGCGACGCAGACGACACAGATCTACAAACCGACATTGCTTCTTCGGCATACTTGCTGATTGGTTCTTTGGTCAAGCAAGAGACTTGATTTTATACCTAATATATTCACTTCAAACCACCAGTCTTATCCGTTCAGTTTCAACTCCAAAAAAGTTTGGTTTGTTTGCAATTTGGTTTCGACATATGGCACACAAGACCAACAGCGCTGAGGGGTCATTTTCTTCGCATTCAGTCCAAAACAACCACACCGAGGGAAGTTGTTCTTGGGAAAATCGTGTCCAGCGGCTTGATATACGTCTAAGTGGAAACCTTGGATCTAAGAGAACAAGCAACGGAATAGAAACATCGTGCCCTAGTGGCTTGCTGTGTGTGAGAAACCCTGAATCAAAGGGAAAAGCAGGGGGCCCGTGGACGCATAGATGGCACGGGCCAACGAAGACCCATCTATGTCGTCGTGAAAACGTACCTGCATCCGAAATGGCAAGGTGGCCAAGCCAAAAACCACCCACGCCGACATGCCATGACATGACATGACATGACATGCTAATGTAACAACACGACATGACGGTTATCATTTCATCTCATTTCACCCTCTCCATTATGGAGTTTACCAAAGTGTGTCTGCGTGAGTGTAGGTGTTCAGTGGACCACAAAGAAAACACTGGGGAAGCACGCAAGGTCACAAAGAGGCCTAGGATCCACTTTAGAAACAACGGGTAGAAAGGTGGAGCAACACACAGGAGGTAACGTCCTTGAAACAGGATCCAGTCCGCTTAAGAATTGAGCACCTCAACAACCTCGCTCTTTTCAGGAGTGATATTGTAGAGACCATGGCCTTTGATAGACGTAGGCATAGAGGATACACTAGCAGAGACATGGTGACAAGCATGCACAGACACTGTGCGTGTCACAGAATCAAAATACCTCTCAATTGGATTCGATTGGATTCATTTCGGGAAGTTGCGGCCATCTGTAGCGTCTACGACCATCTGAGAGACCAGGCATGCTCTCCAGCGAAGTGAAGCCCTGGGATTCCACTCTCAACCAATCAAAATCAATCAAACACTTTGTATCAAAGATGTTCGGAAGAAAACTTGCGCGTCCACTCAGATTGCTCAGGCCTTCCGTTTCAGAATCAGAACAGAATGGCCCTTCGTTTTCGGGAATGCATCCAGGAAAGCAAGAGTGTCCTGAGAGCCAAGATACTGGAAGCGCAAACGTGTTTACACAATGCATACTTGGAGCCGCTACATTTGATGGAGCATCCGTCCTCTGTTTCAAAGATTTTGAAGCACGGAATAGTGCCATCAATAATCTTGGAGAAGATGTTGTCATCACCTCTGAAGACAATGGTATTCACAAAGCTCTTGAAAAATCTTTCAATTTTTTCAATGCAGCAGCTTGTGCCAAAGAGTGTTTGTCGTTTCATGTGTTGATGGCTTCAGGCTTTGGCTGTAGTCTGAGGTGCTTGGTGCCTGGTGAGACCAAGCCGCAAAGCCGGCCCCCTGGGGCCCTAGATCCCCGAGATCCCCTGAGTTTGTAGAATCTGACGTCGTCTTTTGGTATCTGAGAGAGCCACCTTTTCACTTAGTGCTGCGACTCCAGGCCTTGGATGCACATGGATGCACCAGACAATGGACCTGCTCGGCACCTGACCTTTGTCTCAAAATATGTTGAAAGCTGCGTATGCTGCGTATGCTGTCGACTTCGGATTTGTCCAATCTCGATAGATCTTAAATTTCCTAAATGCTCCGAGAATATGGTTTGGCAGAGGTTGGCCATTTGGCTGCAGCACGATGAACCACGAGGAAACTTCAGACTCAATAGGGGCCAGAGGCCAAAAGGCGCAGAGGCTGTGGCAGGTCTTTGCCCTCAAGGAGCTCCAAAGAAGCACCACCTCCTGTGCTGCAGTGAGTGACCTGCAACATCACACTGCATCATACAGTATTACACGATATTACACGTTTCAGTTCCGGTTCAGGTGTCACATTGGAATCATTCTGACCTTTGAAAGATTTAAGCAATGTGGCGTTGGCCATTGATGGCAGCTTCCCCACGGATAAACTGTGCTTCACTGGGCTTCTGACCTTTGCTTCAGTCTCGTACTTTTTGCAGCAGGTTGCTGTGTCACCTCCACCGATGATGGAAGTCGTGCCTCAGATCAGAGGATCAAGAACTCTTCCAAGAACGCTTGTCAGAGCATCAAATCCAAGACAATCGAGTCGATCATGCTCGAACAATATATGCAGAAAATGCCTCTCTCGGGCACAGACCGCGCTTTGTGGCTGCTACAACATCATCCATCAAAACTTTAGTCCCAGCTTCAAAACCTCACCAAATCTGCCGGTATATATATATATGCAAAAATGTGAAAACATGGACATCGTCGAATGTTGGCACTGAGAGATTATCTAGTCTCCATCCACCAGTGACTACATGTGACCACAATTGACATGGCAATGGGACTGAGCACTGGATAAAGTTTGTTGATAAGAAACGTGTCTATCTAGCTATCGCAAAAACGGATGCATATGAATCAGCGAGTGAAAGACCTGCGGTTCCAGATTTGCAATTCATTGTACTCGCAAATGATCCTGTGAGAGATTGCAAGCTGAGCGAGAGATCAAAGAAAACCTGTCATGTCAGACTGTCAGACTAAGAAAATTATAATAGTTCCCTCTTCCCACTGTCAGGCCATGTCAGGCCATGTCAGGTCATGTCAGGTCATGTCAGGTCGGGCTAAGGCGACTTCTGGCCATCTCAAAGACACCCATTGGACCGTTCCAAATAATTGTCTTGGCCTGGCAAGAGTCAACAGGCGCTGGACTTCAGGACATGTGTCGGACATGTTCAACCTCTCCATACTCTCCATATCTTAATTGTTTCGATTCTTTCGGCATCGGCTAAATCTGTCCGCCTTTTTCACCGCCTTTCTGTTCAAACTTTGGCTTTCTGGACCACAATCCAAACCTGAAAAGTATATGGAAGTATGATTCATGGGACTTCATTGGATTGTGACTTGGACCTGAAATGACTGGGTGTCGCACCCATGAAGCCTTCTGGGATGCCTTCAGCCTGACGCTGAAAAGGGATTCTCAAAATAGCCTCTGGAAGGTTCTCATCTTGTTCTTGTTGCTTGTGTCCAGCCCGCATTATCGCCAGTTCCTAGTAAAGTGGCTCTCCCACCTTGGTAACAGTCTTAATTTCTCCTTTTTCTCCAAATTCACTCGAAACCTCGGCTCGCGCAAAGGAGGAACATTTGCTTCGCAAACTTCCACACGACCACAACAAAATCTGTCCAAACCTGAGTGCAGTCAAACTGCTACGAAGTCAACAGGAAGGACGATTTCTACCTGGGCTATAAAAAAGGACAGGCAAAAGCACCAGTTCCTTCCAATAGCTAGCCACCTAGGACAAATCAAAATTGAAAAGGAAGTGAGCTCCCAGTTGCATGAAGCGATTCTGCCGAACAATGCAAGTTATAGAGTTATAGCGTCAAATGCAAATCCGGCGTTGATTCACAAGCTGATCAGCTAAGCCCATTTCCGCAATGATAAAAAAGGGCTGTGATTGTGTTTCTCAAATACCATGTAGCATCAGTCCACAGACTCAGCCCAGAACACCTTTTTCTTTCGCCTCAGTATGTGCAATTGCGACGGTGGGTCAGTGGGTCAAACGTGTCCAGCTTGGGCCACTTTGACATACATTCACCAATCATTCACCCCACTTCGTTCCCACTCCGTTTCTGGCCTTCTCCATGATATCTGGGACAATCTTGGAGCCTTCCTGCCATGGCAGGTTGGACAAGTTTCTGACACTCACATTATGCCATATGCCACTATATGCCACCTTATGCCACCTTATGCCACCTTATGCCACCTTATGCCACCTCAAGGAATTTGCAAGTGCCTCGTCAAATAAAGAGTTGCCAATTTTCATCTCGTCATTGACTTTCAGAAATGTATAGGCCTCAGCAAGTGAGAATTTGGGAAATACGTCAAGGTCCTTTCCATGATTTTCAGAAAAATTCGACATGAAAATTTCGATCATTTCAAGTGCCAGGCCATTCCACCTCCAATGATCATGATGTCCACCTTCTATGCATTCTATGCAATCTGTGCCCCACTTGTGCAGGATCATTGAAGTGTCTGTGCGAGCATTGACGGAGACAGAACACAAAATAAACATAAAAATACATTGGATACATTGAATAATGATCATGAATAGACAATCATATACGCACAAATTTATCCGCATATACATCTATGTAAGGGACATACAATGACTTGCTGCCATGCACATGCAAATACTACATTTCCTATACCTGCGCGTATGCATATATACGTAGAGCATACACAAACCAATTGGCACACGCATTCACAAATTCACAAACAACTATATGGCATAGACCGTGTAAATGTTACATTTACAATTTACACATGCACATACACATCTGTTTGCACAAACAAATCCATCTACACCAACGTAACATGTGCATGGATTTGAGAGCATGCAAGTAATGGATACTGCTTCTAGCATATCATACGCAGTATCCGTTGTCCGCAAAACAATCTGCAATGCAAAATGTGTGATGACATGTGCCACATAATGCCGTACGTAATTTGATGTAGGCAGCAATGTATGTAGTGTGTTTGGCAATTCAATTTGCAACAAGGCCATCCACAACCCCGACAAACACCTTCAATGGGTTGAGCCCGCTCTCTGCACAGGGGAATGATCATTATGTATCTTATGTATCATTACTATTCATTACTTACAAATGTTACAGCTGAGCAATTAAAAATAGCGATCCGCCGGCGATCAACAGAAACCTGCTGCAAGTATCCCGAAATAGCAGCCCAGCAGTGCTAAGATGATTGATGAGGTGGCTAGAATGCTACAAAAATCGAACACAGAATTTCAATATACATCTAGCCACCCAACAACAAAACCATCCTCCGAAGTCTCCATCGTGAGACCTGACATCCACACGACTGTCTACTATCTATACTGTCTGCCTTGTCCAGCCTTGTCCAGCATGTTCTTGATCAATTGGATCTTGTCACTCACCTTCGCTGCTTTTCGCATGTGACGATGTGAAGGAATCTCCAAGTGGCCTTCTACACAGTGGCCTTGGCACCACCAAGAATAGCCAGGACTGGGCGGCGTGGCTTATTCAATACCTGACAAACCAAAAGAAACACATTCAAAGCAAGACGACTCCAAGACAACTTGAAGCCAAGGGCCCAAGGGGTAGGGAACAAAGGCTATAGGAGGGATTAGGAGGGTGGGTACAACGAGGAAGAGGAGGGAGGAGGAGCAGGGGGATGAAGATGATGAGAAAATGATGTTGTATCATGGTCATGAATACACTGCTACTGACGACAAAGCATTTTGACCCGAGCTGTATAGGGCGGAACAGAGCTCATGTGGTCTAGGGATCCCTTTGTTTTGACAGAGGCTCTCATTTCAGTTCCGCTCCGCCTTGCCAAAGGAAGCTAGCTCCTTGCCTCAACGTTGCAACGAAAGCAGCGAATGCATAAGCAATTCCTGAGCCAATTTAAGCAAGACTTAGCCCAAGACCCATCAGGAAGCCAGCTACTCTCAAGGGGAAGCCCTCACCCAGCATGCTGCTGTGCGCCTCAAAAGATCAGAAAGGCCTTGCGTCTTGCCACAGCAACTTAAATTCAGCCACCCATTCAAAGCATCGCAAATCATCGCAACCGAATGGCTGGAAGCAGCTTGATGTTTCAGAGAAGATCCAAGATTCTAGCCCTGTGGGCTGTGCCAAATGCGTCATTGACGTAGACATCTCCCAACTTTGCCTCAAGTGCAGCAACGGAAGCCTGGAGCCCGCACAAGTGCAGCACACAAAATCCAACTGCTGCGTTGGCGGACCAAGGAGGCTCGAAACTCTTTGACCTTTTCAGGGTCTGCCTAGGGAATGCACATGCATCACAAAATTTACAAAGCAAAGTTTCAAGTTCAGTGCCAGTGCGCAGCTGCAAAGATCTGCAAAAATCCAGAATCTCACCTTAAGATATGTTTGAGTTGTCGTAGCCCTGAGACCTCAGAGGCACTCTGTGGGTCCTTGCTTTTTCTTTGGCCTCATTCTTGCCTTCCTCCTCGATGTGAAATCCTTGCGATGCTTCTGCAAATGCAGAAAAATTGCAAGCAAGTCTTTAAATAGGAGTGTGGTATGTATGCATATATATGTATATATATATATATGCAGTTAATGTATGTACTATACATAAACAGTGTGTGTGTGCATATATATATATATATACAAACTATGTGTGTATATATATATATACTTGAGAGGGGGGGCAAAAGGTAGGTGGGGGCATATCTCTCAACAACTTTTTGCGCTCATCCTGTTTCAATATCGAACTTTCCCTTCCCCCTAGGTGCCTCTCAATTTCCTGTGCCCATTTCGTTTCATACGTAGACTTCCCCCATTGGCCTCTCCACCACTTCTTACGTTTTTGTTGCTGCAATATCCGAACTTCCCCGGCATCAGCAACTTCTTGCATGCATCTTGTCTCAATATCTAAATTCCACCAACCCTGTGCCATAGTCGGTAATAAGAACCACAAGCAAGATAATCTTAGTCAGTTTGTTGGCCAGCTATGTGAATTAGAGGGGCCAAGGTGCCTCAACCGATGGACGCTCGGTTGAAGCACGTTGCGTGTAGGGATAGGTCTTTAGGGATGTAACCTTCATGCGGCTAAGTGCGTGAAGATTTCTGAAGCAAAAGCAACATCAAGAATTTCAAGAGACGAAACCGTCCATGTTTCGTGGAATTATTAAAAAGCCTTGTGGCTCAGGGATAAGTGTCGCAGCGAAGGGACGTACTGCTATTGTTTTCTTATCTAACATGAGCATTGTCCATGACCTGTGAAGGACATCGAGTGGTCTCGTACAGTACTCCAGTTGGAGCATGGAGCTCCTACACAAAACAACGCTGCCCACGGGATGAGTTTTGTCAACGCAATCGAAGATTGAAAAGGAGACCCAGGCCGTACTCTGAAACAAACTGACCAAAAAACCATGGAAATTCCATGAGGCCAACCGTAAACAAAATGCATAGCATCAAATACATCGGGAGTTTTTCCAATCCGGACCAGGCAGGATTCGAATGGTTAAGGGGGGCCCACCCCTTATGTGGAGATTCCTTACTTCCAGCCGTCAATTTCCAGGAAAGGGCCAACCACCTCCCCCAGTACTAAACTAGGACTAAAGTACATGGAACTCAGGTAGCCTAGGCTACCTTTCGTGATATATATATATATATACAGTACATCATATTATATTGAGAATTATTGAGATGCCTAATGCAGGGCAATGCTGCCATCCTTTGGGCCTCTGACTCAGATTCTCAAGGAGAATGACAGAACCTGGTTCAGGATCGGCGCAGGCTGCCTGCACTGCAGTTCTTGACATCTCCCATGTTTGCTGCCGAATCCTGAGATTGTGAGAGTTGACCTGCTTTGGCAATCATTGCTACATTGTCGTGATGGGCAGCACTGCTGCCTCTACTTCACTGCCAACGCAATCCTTCAAGAAAACGACCTTTTGCTCAAGGATCCTTGCGACAGAGTCTTCAGTAGGTACGGTATGGTCTGCAACACATCTGAGAATAAAATCTTTGGGCTTGAGGCTTTATATTGGCTTCAAATATAACCTCATTACATTCCAAGTGACTTGTCGAAGTCACTAAGAATAGCTTTGTTTGTTTTACAAATGCGCCAGTTGCACGTCTCCACTGCTTTGGCCACAGGTGCCAAGGAGTACTTCCTGGCGAAGTTCAAGAAACCCACAAAGAATGGCACAGAATGGCTCAAGGAAGAATGTTGTAGTGTGTTGTCGTAGATCAGCATTGCATATGGGGTTTTAAAGCACGTGAGAATGAAACATTAATAGATAATAATCAATAACATAGACCCGGGCAAGCCGGCGGCGGAAGTTTCCCAAACATAAATGACCTATAGTTCGAAGACACCCTGTCCCGACCGTGTCCTTCCCTCGACAACCGTTTGATTTTTTCAGCGAGAGACGAAGCAAAGTCTTCACACTCCACACTTCACACTGCACTCTTCGCACTCCAAACTTGAAACTTCACACTCCACACTTCACACTTCACACTTCGCACTTCACAGTCCACACTGTCGCAGCCTTCATGCAGCCACTCCAATACGATTTACGAACTCCAGCTGCAAAAGACAATAGTATTACGCATGCAGCCACAGCATGAAGCAACCTTCACGCAGCCATTACAATGCGATCTGCGGAGACTGAGTTGCAAAACACAAGAGAACTACGCGCAACGGCGTCGGAAATTGTAGCTCCAAAACCGGATGGATCTCGACGCCAGAGCGAAAAAAAGACGATTTTGAAGCACTTTTTAAAAGAATTTTTAGAAGGAAAATCACTAGCGCCAAAATGGAGAAAATCTGCTGACAAATCACTGTCGCAGCCTTCATGCAGCCACTCCAATACGATTTACGAAGTCCAGCTGCAAAAGACAATAGTAGTATTACGCATGCAGCCACAGCATGAAGCAACCTTCACGCAGCCATTACAATGCGATCTGCGGAGACTGAGTTGCAAAACACAATAGAACTACGCGCAACGGCGTCGGAAATTGTAGCTCCAAAACCGGATCTCGACGCCAGAGCAAAAAAAAAACGATTTTGAAGCACTTTTTAAAAGGATTTTTAAAAGGAAAATCACTAGCGCCAAAATGGAGAAAAAAACGCATTTCGTGCGAGACTTCCTTCAAAACTCCATCGGCAACTCATCCACCAGCACCACTTGCAATCCCATTTACATTGCGGGAACGATCCTACAGTTGCAATTCACAATGGAATTCTGTCGACCGCACATAGACGAAACACAGTTGAAACCCCATTTACAATGCGGAACCGATCCGAGACCGATCCGACCATGATCCGACCATGATCCGACCATGATCCGACCATGATCCGACCACACACGAGACCGTCTCGCACCCGTCGCACCGCAGAGGTAGATCATCGGCGTTCGGGGACGGACTTTGTATGGAAAAACACAGGGTTTCGTGCATCTACTATCTCTCAAAAACGCATTTCGTGCGAGACTTCCTTCAAAACTCCATCGGCAACTCATCCACCAGCACCACTTGCAATCCCATTTACATTGCGGGAACGATCCTACAGTTGCAAATCACAATGGAATTCTGTCGACCGCACATGCACGAAAAACAGTTGAAATCCCATTTACAATGCGGAACCGATCCGACCATGATCCGAGCATGATCCGACCACACACGAGACCGTCTCGCACCCGTCGCACCGCAGAGGTAGGTCATCGAGGTTCGGAGACGGCAATTGTATGGAAAAACATAGGGTTTCGTGCATCTGCTATCTCTCAAAAACGCATTTCGTGCGAGACTTCCTTCAAAACTCCATCGGCAACTCATCCACCAGCACCACTTGCAATCCCATTTAGATTGCGGGAACGATCCTACAGTTGCAAATCACAATGGAATTCTGTCGACCGCACATGCACGAAAAACACTTGAAACCCCATTTACAATGCGGAACCGATCCGAGAATGATCCGACCATCATCCGACCACACACGAGACCGTCTCGCACCCGTCGCACCGCAGAGGTAGATCATCGGCGTTCGGGGACGGACTTTGTATGGAAAAACACAGGGTTTCGTGCATCTGCTATCTCTCAAAAACGCATTTCGTGCGAGACTTCCTTCAAAACTCCATCGGCAACTCATCCACCAGCACCACTTGCAAGCCCATTTACATTGCGGGAACAATTTCTTTGACTAACTCGTTCCCTAACGAACTCTTTCTTTGCTCTTTCTTTGACTAACTCTTTCTTTGACTACCTCATATATCCTGACTAACTCTTTCTTTGACGAACTCTTTCCCTCACTAACTCTTTCTTTGACTAACTCTTTCCCTCACTAACTGTTTCTTTGACTGACTCTTTCCCTGACTAACTGTTTCTTTGCTAACTCTTTCTTTGACTAACTCTTTCCCTCACTAACTCTTTCTTTGACTAACTCTTTCCCTGACTAACTGTTTCTTTGGCTGACTCTTTCTTTGACTAACTCTTTCTTTGCTAACTCTTTCTTTGACTAACTGTTTCTTTGACTAACTCTTTCTTTGCTAACTCTTTCTTTGACTAACTCTTTCCCTGACATTCTAAAAGTCCGTAACACGAAAATTTCTCCCCCTAAACTTCCTTTGAATATATATGAATCTCAAATCGATTAAACATATTGGAAGTACTCCACAACTTGGCCATCTGGTCTGCCCAGGTGTGAACCTCAGGTCAGGGTTGTGGTAGAATGATTGCTTGACAGATCAGAAGACCGGGGAAAGAAAGATCTGACATTCTACAAGATGTTCTGAGCACCGGTCAAAGCACCACGGACTTGGCACCCTTCTTCAGGCAATGTCGAATCGTTGGCATAGCCTGAATTGATGTATGGCAGTCACAGTTTCAAAACAAAAAAAGTACTCATTTCTTGTATCCAGCAGTTCGCGTCTTTCACCAAGCTTAATCAGTCTTCAACTCAGCAACAAAATCACAGGTCATGCAATTCTCAGCGGCACCGCTCTTCAGCAACAAAATCACGGGTCATGCAATTCTCAGCAACACTGCTCTAACCATTCTATCCACTCACACTGGTCCTCCTGGTAAAAAAAAATTAAACTGAGTGAGGTTGAGAGTATATTCGTAACTCCTTTTACTTGCATGAATCGCAGCTACCTAGGCCCAATACACAACTGATACTCTCTTCTATAGATTTTGGACAGGAGGCCCCGTCGATGCGCTGAGTATTCGTGATGACACTCGGATCATTCTTGTCCTGCGAGAAGCTGGGTGCACACTTCAAACATGAGCCGCGATGAGCGTCATCTGAGACTTGGAGACATTGATTTGACGATCTCCCTGTGACGTAAAAACCAGTACAGTACATGCACAAGACTGTCAACAAATGGTTCAAAGTTCAAGCAGCAGTGTAGAACTCCTGGGGCACATTGAAGTCAACCCGGATCAATACCTGCACTGTACAATTACAGTAAAAGTGAGCTGACACAAACACACACTGCATCCAAGGAGGTGTTGCAGAAGAGCATCAGATTCAAGTTATTCGAAGTTATTTCATACATTCCTCCAATTTCCTCAGAATCTATGAGCTCTGCAGTGTCGTACCCGCTTGTCCCTCACGTCCACTTCCTTCAGCGTCATCTTGCCCATCGCCTCAATAGATGGGCAGTCCGAGGTCGCATGAATTCTGTGGCTTTGTGCAAGCATCTTGTTCTGGTGGACTCTGGTCTGATGTTGAATTCCGCCTGTATCAATCATATTTGCAGCTCTGTTCTCTTAACTTAAGAGACTCAAAACATCTGCCGAGTGTTGGAATTGGAGTGCGCTAGACTTCAAGAACGGCAGATTCTCCATCAGTACGTACAAAATCGTACAAATACTTGCAGGACGTTTGCATTCAATGTCAATCGAGCAAAACTTTTTTGGCAATCTGGGCCGATCTGTATATATATATATATACATTATTATATGTACGTATCTGTATATTATATATATATATATACATGTTACATTAAATTATGTGTATATATATATATATACGTAGCAAAACTGCCCAAGCGAGATGTGCCCAAGAAGGTAGCATGGATACGAAAGGAAAGCCAATAACTAGAATGGAAAGGACTTTGAAAGTCTCCACGAAAAAAGGAGAAAAAAGGTATAGGATGGTATAGGTGCGACACTAGTGATGCTACAGGATTTCACTCAATGTCGGCCGATCATGGCCGATCTGCAAAAAGCGTTTGAAGAAATGCCAAACACACTGAAACTGGCTGCGAGATCTTCAGATCTGAGAGGTTTCAATATCTTCAGATCGTTTCAATCCTTGCATTCAACACACTGCTCCCAAGCCGGGGACCATCTTGACCACCCGAGCTCACGGGCCAGAGGCCTCTAGACCCCCCCCCTCAGATGGTGTTGGCTTGAGCCAAACGGCGCGCAAATGGCCTTTGTTGGAAATCATATATCTAAACATGCAGCATTAAGAAAGAATCAAAATTGTTTTCATCTCTACGTATGTGTCATCAAGTTTCTTTCTCGAAAAAGGAAAGTCAAGGTTGGCAAATCTTTGCCATGCCTCATCCACCCAGGCCATCTGAATGTCCGACTGCTCGATCAAAATGAGAGCATTCTTTTTAGGCCCCTTGGCCAGCGGACCCGACTGAATTCCTACTACCAGTAGGAAAACAGCACAATGAGATGATTTCGGCTGATCTGACTTATATAATGATTATGAATTATGATTCATGAAAATTCCAAATTGGCAACGCAAGTGTGGAACGGTGGAGTACAGGTGGTTCCAGGGGCCTGCTCTCCCAGCTTTGAGCCAATCATGTATTTCTTTTCAAAAAGTTCTTGACGTTCGACAAACTTGCGGGCATTCCGCAGCTCCTGGCAAGGAGCGAAGAAAGGCACACATCCGCATGCGGAAAAAGGTGCCCAGCACTTTCCGTCAAGACATCTCGATTGTTTGGATACATTGTAGTTTTTGCAGCCGCTACTGCACATTGTACGCATAGTTTCTCGAGTATTCCATTTGCTCTATGTTTTGAACGCGCTCAGATTGCTCAAAGCGCAGACAGAGCGTTAAGAAGAAGAAAAGGAGGAGGACGCTGAAGAAGAAGAAGAAGAAGAAGAAGAAAAAGAAGAAGAAGAAAAAGAAGAAGAAGAAGAAGAGCTACAGGAACAACAGCAACAGCAACACCAACAGTAGCAGCAACAGTAACAGCAACAGCACCACCTCTGGACCAGTGATGATGTAAAGGTATGAAGATGTGATGAAGATGTGAACATGTGAAGATGTATAGCAGACCTCCACTTTTAGAAGAAGCCTTCGCTCAGACGCTCTCGGGAAAAAATGGAAAGAACATGAAAAGAAAATAAAAAGAAAATGAAAAGAAAATAAAAAGAAAATGAAAAGAAAATGAAAAGAAAATGAAAAAACATGAAAAAAGATGAAAGAATATGAAAGAATTATAAGTAGAATGCATGTGCACCAAACGCTAGGGGGTGTAAATGCATCGACAAGCGTGCGATAGAAAGACAGCGACAAGTATGGTGTGTGTGTGTGTGTGCGTTCGCACATGCATGTGATACATCCCCTTCGGAATATGTGATTCTCCGCAAACCATCTGCGAAGTTGTGATAAACACGTCAAAACAATGTCTTGAGTGAGTCCATCGGTGATGCGAACATACATCAAACATCAGGAGGAATTTCTTTAAATGGCTTCAACAATTCCCACAGGCTAAAATGTGCTCCTCGTTCATAAGTTCATCCACATCCTTAACCTGCTTCAGGAGGGTCTCGCGCTTTGTCTCCTTTCCCTGACGTAATCTGTTTGATAGTGTGTACATATGAGTACTCAAAGAAACTTCCGCTATCTGAGTAATTATCTGGCCTCCTTTTTCTCTAGCTGCTTCAGGAACTGTCCTGTTCTCTTTGTAGCCTGAAAAAATCAGATGAGCCAAGCAGTTTATCAAGCTTCCTCAACGTTTCGTTTGCAGGATTCAGAGCAATCGCAAGCAGTTGCAAGCAGCCTGCTTATTCATAGTCTTTATGAACTTGAACAGGTCTTGGACCTCTTTTCTTGGGTACGTTTTCTTTGCGCACTTGCCTCAGCCGGTTTCACAAGTGCAGCTTTGCTAGTCCGTGTTTGATTGCGTTCGAGGAACTCGGATCTTCAAGCGTCTTCATTCTGCTTGGCACCTACCAAAATTACCAAATGAATTCTGACAAGCCAAGGATGCCAAGGTTTCAAAAACTGCACTCGCCCCACCATCTCTTTGTGACACGATTCCGTCATATTCCGTCTCTGAATCTCATTGGTCACCCGCCTTCATTCCTCGCTCAGTGTGTTGAACTATAGCACACTTCTGCCAGAATTTGATGGTTTCTTTCAACCTTGCGCAAAGAAGTCCAAAGGCGTTCCAAGCATTTGCAACCACCAGATTCAGCAGGTACAAGTACAAGTGTACTTTGCCATGGCCAGAAAATGTACATGTGCCCAAGCGAGGTTCTGTGTGGATCATGCTTCACATGCCGTGCAAGAACGAAATGTGCTGCGTGGTTCACTGTTTACATTTACATGAGATTCATAGTTTCGATTGTTGCAGTAATAAATCATATGAGCACTAGTAGTAGACTCCAATGCCAAATAGAAGAGCAGAACTTTCAAGCATGCTTGGACTGAAATACCGTTGGAACACAACTACTACAGCCAGCAACACAAGCAGCCTTGCAAGCAATAGAGATAGAGACGGCAAAAAATCTAGCAGCCCATGGTGCTTTCTTGTAGAGATTGGTGTCACCACGTGGCGATTGAGTTGGGAACTGCGCATAGTGCGAGAACTCCACGCAGAGTAACCCCAAGGGAGTTGTATCCCACTGTCTGCTGTCTCAACCCCAGAGAAGAACAGTGAATGCCTAGCTGGTGTGCATCAAACACATTAAAATATAGAAGCAGCCGTGTGTATCTGCGCGGTACTCCTCTCACCTGTGTGGAGTGAGAGCACAACGAGAACACTAGTTTCGGTGCAGCTCACTTTACTGATCAACTGCATTCGACTGCCCACTTCTCCCTTCCAATCTCGCTACTCACAGGACAATGATGGGGAGACATTTGTATGCATGGAGAAGCAAAGACCATTCTCTGTACCATTCATTCATTCGTTCATATCATTCATATCATTCATATCATTCATATCATTCATTTCACGTCACGTCACGTCACGTTCCCTCCCGTCCCGTCCCGTCCCGTCCCGTCCCATCCCGTCCCGTCCCGTCCCGTCCCGTCCCGTCCCGTCCCGTCCCGTCCCGTCCCGTCCCGTCCCGTCACGTCACGTCACGTCACGTCACGTCACGTCACGCCATCATGCCGTCGTGTCATCATGCCATCATCTCATCATGTCATCATGTCATTTCATTCCGTTCCATTCGATTCCATTCCATTCCATCCGTTCTTTTTCCATCCGAATCATGCATAAGGTATACGGAATACTGTGCACATGTGCGCGATTAGAACCTGAATTGTCCTTTGCTTGCAACCCGGGTGCAACACTAGGTGGACAGGCGGGCCACTACCCCACCCCTGCAGTTACGGGGATGAGCTCGGGTGTGGTCCGTAAAACTCTCACGCTGCCAGTTTTCGTTTTAGTGCATGTCCGATGCCTATCGCCAATTGGTTTCTGAGGCAAAAGCTCTGGAGTTGAATGAAAGCCAGGCGGAATGCACCTCGGCTCATCGGCTCAGTCTGAGACCAACATAGACCAACTATGATCAACTCACAATTCGGCTCTGGAGGCTCTGAAGCGAGGCCTAAGAGGTGCCTGACATTTTGAGGAACTGCGCGCGACTGCTATGTTGTGTTTGCGGTTCACATGCGCTACATCCCTCGGCTTGTCACAAAACGCCATGAATCCCCCTGCGTGGCTTATACTTACAAGATCACGGCCGACTGAACTTCCATGAACTTCCATGGTCCATGCATTTGTGGCCAGGAAAAACTATTTTGAAGTTGGCCTTCCTAGCTGCTAGACCAAACCACGTCGTGGTTGGGAGTACGAAAGGACAAAGTTGACCCGTTCCGGTGCCATGAAGCTTATCACACCCTGCGACTAAAGTGACTAAAGCAAAGGAAAACCACCTAGCTTGGGCGCTCACCACCAGTACGCAGGCAGACATAGACGACAACGCACTCTTAAGATAAGTCAAACCTTTCCTAATATGTTCACCTGCTGTACTCCCCGGAGAGCAGCACGAAAACCTTCCCCAGCAGCCCCAGTAAAAATGCTTGTTCCTGTCAAAAGGCAGGTGCATTTTTAGATGGCTGCAATGTGGAAATCAGAATGATAAATCATATCTTGGACTTGGGTTGAAACAGAAGACACTGACACAACATACATCATCGTACGTCACTACATCATGATCAAACCCACTTCGCATAGCAAAGCCATTGCCATCCCAAGGGTTGCACCACTCTTCCTGGGTCAGCTCTCCTTTTGGCTGCTTCATTTGGCCCTGTCCGTACCAATTCGTGGACGGCAGAGTTGCACCACTGAAACCCCAAAAACAGAAACCAGAAACTATTGGCTATGAGCACTGATATGCCACTAACCTGTGTCACAGAGGAGCAAACACAGGCCCTCATATTGGGAGAGGGACAGACCAGTCTGGGAGACTACGGAAGTCGCACAAAAGAGCACCAATTTTTGGAACAGGATGGAACAGGCCAGCATGAAGCCAACAAGATCCAACAAGTGCTTGGACGGAAAGGAAACGGCAACTGCAAGGCAAATGCAAACCCTATGGAACAGCGTTTGTGCATAGCCACATGGATACCCACATGCAAATAACCAACTGTGGATCAAGCATTGCCCAATTCCGGGCTGAAACACCATGAAACATGATGGCGGATTCTTCAATCAGCTCTATCAGCTTGAATGCTCTCTGTCCTTGGTCAGTTCTATCAGCTTCTTTGCTCTCAAGTATGTGTCCTGGAGCCAACGGGATGATAACATGCCATGGCACAATTGTGTGCATACACAATATACACAATATATACACAATATATGTACACAATATACACAACGACATACACGTGACATAGAACACATCGGAAAAGAAGTAGTTTGGGAAGTTTGCCTTCGTTTCCATCATATGTTTTGATGACTTGGATTCCTCGGGCAACAGTGTCGGAGCATTGGGATCCTTCTTCTTTGATTTGGGCTGCCAAGCAGTGTTCCAGTGCAAGAACATACACTGAGTGCTTTCTCAAGTTGCAAGTCAGAGTCGCACACAACCGAACTGAATTCGCAGTTGGAAATGTGATATATGTGATGAATGTGTCTCTGAATTAGCAGTGCTTAGCAGTTTGCGCGTGTGTCTCAAACACGGCTGCTTGACCCCCATCACAGACCTGCGCATATAGCAATGTTAAAAGACGATCAATCTACGAAAATCTCCAGCCCAGTCCGGGCTACTCAGCATAACGGCCCAAATAACCAAGGCTCCTCCAATGTCCCCAGTAGGTACTCTTTGGCCATTACATGAAAAAATGACAAAATAACAAGCTGTCTAAGAAACTGCTGAGGCAGTGCAAGTTGGGTGCCTGCAGCGATGCACAGGCCACGTTGGCACTGAATTCTTCCAGCCGAAACGCGGTTGCAAAAATCATCAAAAAGCGACATGTTTGCACTATCCTATGCTATCCTGCACTAATTGCAGAGTTACAAAATGTGATAACACCTTAGCAAACAAGTGAAAGCACGTTCTCGAAGGCGAACAAGGACTTGAAGTCTGCAAGATGCCTAACCTCTGTCGACAAGACTCTACAACCCTGTGCCACCCGACTTGATGCGAATTTGTGTCCTTTTCATTTTTTTCCACGCGCGTCTATGTACAATAATGTGGAATTGATGGGTTTCGACTGGCCATTTCACTTTGTGGCCTGATCCCATCCAACATAGCCAAGGCTCCTTCGTTACAAATTGCAGATCTGAAACACTGCTCTTTCTTTGAGGAATCATGCCACAACGCAGGGAAAAAAGAACGTGCTGTGTACTGAAAGATCTTGCATGATGCTCTTTCCCTGTATCATCTGTATCTGCACATTGCAGCACGCCGCACCTGGCTCCAGACATGTCCTCGGACTCCTTCGATTGCATTCGGCTCAACAAAGATTTGGCGCGACTCGACAAGTTAAAAATGATGGTCGAAGCGTCAAAAAGTGGGCAAACTGTTTCAAAGATGTTCAACTCTCGTGATCTCGTATTCATTTTTGGTCCAATCTGTCTGAGCAGCTGGAGCCTTTGCCATCAGCTTCTCGAGCCAGGAAATGTCATCATCGCCTGAACACGACGCATTGTGGCTCAGTGCAGATTCCGTGCAGGCTCTCCACTAAGTTTCGGCCTGTTGCCCTCTCCAAATAAAACCTTGCAGTCTGCCAGCGCTTCATGTGGCGCTTCGTCACAGCCACAACTTCCATTTGACACTGAGAACACCGCGTAGAGCGAAGTCCGTCTGGCAAATCACTTTCATCAGTCTCTGGAATCCTCTTGGCAATGCAGGAGGATCAAGATAACAACTCATTAAGTCCAAATCATTGATTGCACTGATTGCACTTGACAAAGAGGCTTTCCTTAAGCAGGATGGAAGAGTGACGTCTTCTGCTCGTGGAGTGAAGGACTCTGGAAAACCAAACCTGAGGTGAATACATGTGAATACGCTACAGCAACAGCAGCGAAACAACAAGAAACAGTAAACATCATGGTTCCTTCCTAAACATTGATACCATCCTAAAGTGGGCAGGAAATAAAATCTTAGTCTTAGTATATCCGCCGACCCCGGCCGACGCAAGAGGGAGCGCGTAAGGGAAAAAACATTCGGATACAAGCAGCAGCAGCAGCAACAACAACAACACCAACACCAACACCAACAACAACACCAACACCAACACCAACACCAACAGCAACAACAACAACAACAACGACAACAACAACAACAACCACGACGACGACAACAACAACAACAACAACGACAACGACAACGACAACGACAACGACAACGACAACAACCACGACGACAACAACAACGACAACAACCACGACGACGACAACAACAACGACAACAACCACGACGACGACAACAACAACGACAACAACCACGACGACGACGACGACGACCACCACCACCACCACAACAACAACGACAACGACAACGACAACGACAACGACAACGACAACGACAACGACAACGACGACCACAACAACAACAACAACAACAACAACAACAACAACAACAACAACAATAACGACGACGACGACGACGACGACGACGACGACAACAACAACAACAACAACAGCAGCAATATATTTCAGTTGATCAGAAGATACGATACATCAATCAATGATCCAATGTCCGTGAATTGTTTTCCGGCGTCGGCAGCAGTAGGGATGTATGCTGTGACGGGATAGTTGCTATAGCCGGCAGTACTGGTCACACGTCGGTCCAACATATGCCAACATAGGCCCAACATAGGGCCAACATGGTGCCAAGATTGCTTGGCCGGCGCCCGGCTGTCAGGGGTAAGCCTTTAAATCCGGGCGCCAGCCACGCAGCCCGTGTCCTTGCCGGAGGCCTTCGGTGGTAACCGAAGGTTATTTAAAGGCTTACGCCTGACAGCCGGGCGCCGGCCAAGCAATGACTTTTGGCTTATGGTGTGGGATATTTGGGCCGAGATTCTCCGCGCAAACCCAGGGAGGGCTATGTTGAACTGAGGCAGGCATAATGCGCAGTGCTTGCCTGTATGGAAGCAGTCTGGGCCTATTTTGAGCGCAGGTTGTGCCAATGTTGGGCCAAGTCGGGCCCATGTTGAGCCATCGGGCCCATCTTGGGCCTATATTGGTCCAGGTTGGGCCTATGTTGGGCTATGTTGGGCTCATCTTGGGCCCATGTTGGGCCTATGTTGGGCCCATGTTGGCCTATGTTTTGGGAGCTATGTTGGGGCCATGTTTGGGCCATCTATATATGTTAAAACGATCTTAAGATGCCAATTTTTCCTTCCCGGAGCCCGTGTCCTTGCCGTTAGGCCTTCGCTGGTAACCAAAGGTATTTAAGCGCTTACACGCGACAGCCGGCCAGGGGCCCAACTATGTTGGCCCATCTTGTGGCTATGTTGGCCTATGTTGGCCTCATATTGACCCATGTTGAGCCGAAAGAGCCGAAAAATGGGAACAGCAAAAAAACACTGTAAAACGCAGGAGTTTGACGGTCGGCGGCCTATCTTGGGGCTATGGTGGCCCATCTTGGGGCTATGTTGGCCTATCTTGAGGGCAATGTGGGCCCATCTTGGGGCTATGTTAGCTCATCTTGGGGCTATGTTGGCCCATCTTGGAGCTATGTTGGCCCATCTTGGGGCTATGTTGGCCCATCTTGGGGGCTATGTTGGCCCATCTTGAGGCTATGTTGGTCCATCTTGAGGGCTATGTTGGCCCATGCTGACCCATCTTGAGCCACAAGATCCGAAAAATTGGGAAAAAATGGGAAGAGCGCATTGGCGGGGGGGGTGTTCGGCGGCAGGGGGTGCAGCCCCTCTCTCCTACGGAGAGGAGAGAATGCCGTACGGCAAGGACATGGCCAGCGGCGGGCCCCTGGCCGGAATAGGCGCTGTGCCCCTTGCCGCCGACTCACCCCCGGTTCACCCCCGACCGACTCCGTGTCAACTGAAGCCCCTGTAATTTACGGGGTATTGTGCTTGCATGTGCTTGCGATGTTCAAGAACATCGTTTTTTACGGTGTTTCGGGCCCTTCGGCGGCAAGGGATTTCATCTTGGGGATGTTGCAAGACGCCGGTTTTTACGTGGTTTTGGGCTCCAGGAGGGGGCCCGGGGCAGAAAAATTGGCATCTTAAGATCGTTTCAACATAGATGGCCCAAACATGGCCCCAACATAGCTCCCAAGATGGCTCAACATGGGCCAACATAGGCCCAACATAGGCCAACATAGGCCCAACATAGGGCCAACATGGTGCCAAGATTGCTTGGCCGGCGCCCGGCTGTCAGGCGTAAGCCTTTAAATATGCGAAAGAAAAGACAACCAAAACGATCCAACCGTTTTTAATTCCGCCAGGGAACATTGCGTGCCAAATGGATTCGAACACAAGGCAGTGCATGCCAGAACCACGCCTTCGAAGGCGTTGCAGCAGTCAAACTGCATCGAACCTGCACCGCCTGCGTCAAAATTTTGGACCTCACATGCTCACAGCCAACAGGGAGAGGCTCGTCCATAGCCTCAGCAACAGCGGAACAAAACGTGTTATGGACGTCAAAGAATATCGAAGAATCCAGTGATGATCAAAGGCCAAAAGGATCCAAAAGGCATCTTTTGAAGCTTAGAGATGCTTAGAGTAGTTTCCTCTCATCCTTGCGACCACTCGCCTTCAATGCACGAGGCCAAACTTCTCTGTTTCCAAGAATCAAATCCTGGGGACAGGAAGCAAAGTAGAAAAGAACTTGGCAGAAGGAAGCTCAGTCCAATTTGCTCAACGGCAAAACAAATGACGCTGCCAGGAGAAAAAGAATCAGAAGTCCCAGCTAAAGCCCAACGAAAGTGCTACGGTTTCCATCTCATCTACCATGTCCCGTGTGCCTTGCTCAACTCTCAACAGTACCACACAATAAAATGCCAAGTTCCTGCCGGACCAAGAATTGGGCACCTAAAATCAGGGCTTGACTAAGGAAGACGGTGAAGAAACATCTGGTGCTTTCCACTCAGTCTTTGTCCGTTGCACGCGTCTGAACTTTAATCTGCGGCTTGCACAGCAGTAGCCAGTGGCCATTTGCCGTTGCTCACGGCCCAAGACCTGTAAAAAGGAAGCTGGTTCACTGATCAAATGACGAAGCAATACAGTCGTTAAATGAACAGAAGAGCCAACCCGTATGTCTGGGCATGTAGATTTTTTTTCTCATTGGCTTGGCGTTGAGAAAAAAGGACTTCCCCGTGATGCTGCAGGCATATTTTCTTCCTGATGTACATCTGAGACTGGTAAGTCAATATTGCTACACTACCGTTCAATGCGCTAGAGGGAAACCAGAATGGGCAACCTTTCAACCTTTCGCATCCCAAATATGTCACAGTCACTATCTTCCATGTTTTTCTTCTCAGTCATTTTTCTGCAGCGGCCTACATCTCAGTGCTTCGTGTCTCGGACACAGTAGTCCCACGGTACTTGTCTTGTTGCCTTCCTTTGGAAGTAATTAATCAATAGCCGTCAATAGCCCTTTCTTCCAGAAAGTAAAACTGAACATGAAATCAGCACAGGAAATCTTAAAATGCAAAGGATGCAGAAAGTTGAATGCTCAAGTTTCAAGGAGAAGTGATGACAGCAAAGCCGGGACTGGGGGTACGGTATTATTCATCACTACCTATATATATATTATATTTATATGTATATATGTATATATATATGTATATATATATATGTATATATATATGTATATATATGTATATATATATATATGTATATATATATATATGTATATCGTCGATATATCATATGTACTTCCCGTCATTGTACCTTCCAAAGAAGTGATTTGACTGGTCAGCTTGAACACAAACTAAGCGCTGTTCCTGTTTGAAAATGGCTCGCTTGCACTCTGATGTGGATGCGACCTTGTGTTCGCTTCCAGAAAATCACACAGGACCTCTCTGTTTTTGCTAGCCGAAAAATAATCAAAGCAGGAGCACCCAGGCAGTTCCGAATGTGGGTTGCCGGGCTGCCGGCACAGCTACCTGTCCTCTTTTCATGATTTTTCTGTTTCGTGCCCACTCCCCTGAGTCTGCAACCATGCGCGACTGCCCCAGGTGCAAAAAGGCCACATCCAGAGACCGGAGCTGGAACAGATCACGGTGAAAAGGGTTACAACTTTTACTGCAGATCGCAAAAGTGACAGGGGTCTGACTGAGGGTTGTTCCACTTGATCCACAAAGATCCAGACCGATTCCACTGTACGAGTAGTATGAAAGTGTAACAGTGTAAAGATTACTGTAACGATGTGCAAAGATGTGGAAAGTACAAGTATATTACAGGAACAACACTGTGCAAATGGAAGGAGATGCCCATGTGCAGAATTTCACCTAAATAGAATTGGACAAGATTGGAGCAAATTGGAGCCATGTAATCTCATTGTAAACTTCACGGCTTTCATTTGGTCAACTGGCGAGGCAACTGGGTGCAAAGAACGGGTGCACAGCCTGCATAGTTCTCATGACCAAGTGCAAGTAGTATGGCCACACATGGTTCAGCGCATCTGCCTGCAAGGTGGTGCAAGCACACATTTTGCTGCTCACGCCAAAGACTTGAAGAATGAAAATGAATGAAATTCAGATCGAGGAATCTAGGACAATCATGCACGATCCGGATGATCTAACGCTGCTTGATTTCCTTTCTTGCAGAAACACTTTCAAACCTAGCCTGCAGAAACAGCGTGTAGAGAGCGACGTCTTTGGTCACAATCTTGGATAGGTGAGTCAAATATGCGCTGCATTCATCTTTCCGTCCACCTGCGGCACACATGCAGGGCAAAGTCATGCGAAATTGTTTGCGCCACAAAAAAGCCTTGGCGGCAGCCGCTCACTCTGTTGCCTGCATTTCTTGCATTCTGTGGTCTGCACGGCAAAGGGATGTAAAAAGTGCGCGTCCAGCTCTCGTTCCAGGGCCATTCAAACATGTTCCATCACCGAGTCATTCAAACGGTTTTGCTTCGTGAGCTCCTTTCCATATTTCTGCTGCTTCCATTTTCCTTTACATACAGGATATCTCTCCACCTCTTGGTGTTCGTTGATATATCTGTCAAAAATCCTGGGACCAAACTGCAGCGACTTGATGGTTGCTGAACGGAAACCTCGGGTTTATGACAACAAGAGCAACTAGTTCTGTTGTGTAAGTGGGCTCAAAGTACATTGTAAACCGGAACGTCGCGAGCAAAAAGTGCTTCCCAACCATGTCATAACAAAGTATTGCCTCTTTGTGCACTTGTCCAGACGAAGGAAGAGGCACAATGAAAAGAAGATTCACTGTAGAGCATATGTTCGGAATATTATGATGTTTCGAAGCAAGAAGAAATCTTGTGAATGACAGAATACGTATGTTTTTCCAGGCCACCTGAAGAATTGACTGGCCTACAGTTGTTCTTCCTGTGACCATAATGGGCTAATGGGTCTCTAATATGAATCAATTTTGATGAAGCATATACACGGCATATACATTCTTGATCCCAGCCTGGTGGCCCATCGACTACTTGCCTCAAGTTAAAGCTTTAGTGACTCGCCACGTGCAGAAAAGCTGAAGTACCTGGCAGGTACCTGGGGACTGGACTCACGCAGCACCTCAGCACATGTGACAGATGTCTTGACAAGACTTTGCAGAACTTGCAAGCTCAGAATGGGACAAATGCCACACAGTGAGACAGGACAAAATACTTTATCTTAACATATCTTAACGGTATATTGATGGATTGTATGAGCATTGTATCAGCAGTAGAACAGACCGTGAACAGACGTGAACAAACCATGTGTCGGCCTTGATGTGCGCTGGCAGACTTCCCAGCTCGGCTGCCTGCCCGCACCTGAAGCCCAGCTGTACTTTGTGAACTTTGCACAGCACTGCCGATCGCTTCTGGTTACTTCCGCTGGAGTCTGTGGAGTGATAGTGTAGTATGTGCATGAGTCAAGTCACTCCGTTTGACTCTGAGCTTTGCTACTTCTCGTATATGAAGAGGCGGGTAGGCCCTGCATTCAAGACTCTCAAATAAGCGCTAAAATCGCTAAAGGTAAGTGAACACACTGGAACAATGCTGCATTGAACCACACTGAAACTCTGCAAAAGGCTGACTTGTTGTTCTAAAAGGCCCATCGGCAAAGGGTCCAGCCACATGCAGTGAATGCACGTCGTCCTGAGTCGTCCTGGGTTCACTGTATTCAGCGTCTCAGGCCTTGTAGCCACTGGGGCAAGGCCACTTGCAACCATTGCAAGTCCTGACTTCGCTCCACAAACGCATGGCAACATCAGTAATCGAAATGCCAAAGTGCACGTCTATATCGGTATATCAATGTATATCAAAGATTGTCAAAGTATTGATGAAATTGATGAAATTGATGAAATATGTTTTCCACCGGTGTAACGCTCCTCTTTACAATATGCCAAGACCAAGTCGAGGAGTCCAGCTGAGGGCAATGGAGTCTCTTTGAGCCTGCCAAGGAATGCCAAGGAGTTGCCGTCTCTGAAAGCAGAACTCAGATGCAGTCATACCAAGTCATACCAAGTCATACAGTACCTGTTTAGTCATATTTGTTTTAGGCAACAGAGCCAGCGAGAGGTTTCATTTCCGATTGCTTTTAGAATTTGAAGGGGCAACAGACTGAAGTCCTTCCCCCGATGTTTGTAATCCATCACCAGAGGTGGGTGCTTCCAAACGTTTCCAGTGTTTTTCCGTGTTCAAACATACCAAGCCTTTGGATAGATTCTTGAACAGCCTTGATCCGGTTGAGCGCTGCATCAATGGGCCAAGACCTTGACGGCACAGTATCGCACAGTATGGCACACGGAAGCTGCAGCCTGAAGCAGCTTAGGCGAGAACTCCCGGATCAAATCCTGCGTCCTTCTCTCCATCCTTTCGATCACCAGGACAGGTCAATAATGTAAGAGAGAAGAGATAGAAGATGATAGAAGTATGGCCTAGATGGCCTTCAAAGCTTTGCAGTGTAAGACTCGTAAGACTCTTTTACTCACTGACACGTAAATCATCAGCCTTTGAAGCAAGCTGAAGCCGATGTTGGACAGCTCGGCAGCCATAGGTGGCTCTGTGTACATCTTCGATTCTGCACCCACAAAATACGCAAGGACCTTGAGGCAAAATTGCTCTGGAATCTGGAAGATGATTTCAGTGTGTTTGTTCACGACCGATTGCAAATGTTCAACATCTCATCTGTGCTTTATTTGGCTAGACATTGTCAGCTTGTTCCTCATCCGCTAAGTAGATTGCCAAGGAACAACCATCGCTGGACATTCTTTGAGAACTGCCTCCTGAATAGCAATCTTGCTCAGCTACACTTGCTCAAGCTTCAAGTTGGAAAGTGCTCAAGCACTACCAGTTTGGTTTCTCCTGAAAGTGTTCTGGAAGAGCGAGAATCCAGTACGCCTCCAAGCTTGAAGGAAGGTGAAGTGATAAATGCAGCCCTGTTGTGTGAAACACAAGACACAACTGTAGAGAATGCGATTGACGTTCTCTCTCGCCAAGCCCTGCACAAACAGAAGACTCATGTGAGCATCAAGCATTGTAAGCATTGTAAGCATTGTGCTGAAGCTGTTTGTTTTTTTACGTTGTGCCACATTGTGCCAGGTTGTAATTCCCATGATCGCAATTTGGAGGTCTGCGGCATAGATGGGGGAGAAGCATGAGTAGCGTAAGCTGTGCATGAAGCCATCATGAATCGTAACCACTTCTGCAAGCCCGGGAACTGGGAAAATCCCTCCCATATTTTGCCAGCATCGATTGCATCTGCTGACCCGTCTGTTGGCAAAGCGCAAGTGCATTTGCGAACTCGCGGAATGCAAAGACTAACAAATTCCTGGGGACTGCCCAAGGGAACTGTATTCAATTCAAAACATATTCAGTCCTCTTGCAGCTACAACTCCTGGTGTTACTTACCAAACCCAACACAACCGGACAAACAACGGAAACAAAATGAAACAAATATAAACAAATAAGTTGAAATATTTCATGCGATTCGAAAGTGGAAAACTGGCTTCTCCAAGGAGGACAATCAGCAAAATGAACATCCGCTGCTTCTCTACAGTTGAAAAAACTGAGAATGCGATCTCCAGATATTGTGTATATATATATATTGTATATATATATATAGAGTGTGTATATATATACATATATATACACATATTATAAGCATATAGTGAATATAGTGTGTATATACATATATAAACATATATATACATATATATACATATACACATGTAAATACATCATATACAGTACATATATATACGTATATATACTTTTGTAAATATATATATATATATATGTACATACAGTAAATATACATACATACCTACATACATACATACATACATAAATATATATATATACATATGTATATATACATATACATATACATACGTACGTACATACATACATACATACACACATACATACATACACACACACATACATACACACACATACATACACATACATACACATACATACACATACATACACATACATACACATACATACACATACATACACATACATACACATACATACACATACATACACATACATACACATACATACACATACATACACATACATACACATACATACCCATACATACACATACATACACATACATACACATACATACACATACATACACATACATACACATACATACACATACATACACATACATACACATACATACACATACATACACATACATACACATACAAACACATACATACACATACATACACATACATACACATACATACACATACATACACATACATACACATACATACACATACATACACGTACATACACATACATACACATACATACACATACATACACATACATACACATACATACACATACATACACATACATACACATACATACACCTACATACACATACATACACATACATACACATACATACACATACATACACATACATACACATACATACACATACATACACATACATACACATACATACACATACATACACATACATACACATACATCCACATACATACACATACATACACATACATACACATACATACACATACATACACATACATACACATACATACACATACATACACATACATACACATACCTACACATACATACACATACATACACATACATACACATACATACACATACATACACATACATACACATACATACAATACATACAATACATACAATACATACAATACATACAGTACATACAATACAAACAATACATACATACATACATACATACAATACAATACAATACAATACAATACAATACAATACAATACATACATACACACATACACACATACACACATACACACATACACACATACACATACATACATACATACATTACATTACATTACATTACATTACATTACATTACATTACATTACATACATACATACATTACATACATTACATACATTACATGCATTACATGCATTACATGCACTACATGCACTACATGCACTACATGCAGTACATGCATTACATGCATTACATGCATTACATGCATTACATGCATTACATGCATTACATGCATTACATGCATTACATGCATTACATGCATTACATACCATTACATACCATTACATACCATTACATACCATTACATACCATTACATACCATAACATACCATACATACCATAACATACCATAACATACCATAACATACCATAACATACCATAACATACCATAACATACCATAACATACCATAACATACCATAACATACCATAACATACCATAACATACCATAACATACCATAACATACCATAACATACCATAACATACCAGAACATACCAGAACATACCATAACATACCCATAACATACCATAACATACCATAACATACCATAACATACCATAACATACCATAACATACCATAACATACCATAACATACCATAACATACCATAACATACCATAACATACCATAACATACCATAACATACCATAACATACCATACCAGAACATACCAGAACATAACATACCATAACATACCATAACATACCATAACATACCATAACATACCATTACATACCATAACATACCATAACATACCATTACATACCATTACATACCATTACATACCATTACATACCATAACATACCATAACATACATCCATACTCACATAACATACATCACATACATCACATACATAACATACATCACATACATCACATACATCACATACATCACATACATCACATACATCACATACATCACATACATCACATACATCACATACATCACATACATCACATTCATCACATTCATCACATACATCACATACATCACATACATCACATACATCACATACATCACATACATCACATACATCACATGCATCACATACATCACATACCATCACATACACATAACATACATAACATACATAACATACATAACACACATCACATACATAACATACATAACATACACAACATACATAACATACATAACATACACAACATACATCACATACATAACATACATAACATGCATAACATGCATAACATGCATAACATACATAATATATATAACATACACAACATACATAACATACATACATACATACATACATACATACATACATACATACATACATACATACATACATACATACATACATACATACATACATACATACATACATACATACATACATACATACATACATACATACATACATACATACATACATTACATAAATACATACATACATACATACATACATACATACATACATACATACATACATACATACATACATACATACATACATACATACATACATACATACATACATACATACATACATACATACATACAACATTACATACATTACATACATTACATACATTACATACATTACTTACATTACATACATTACATACATTACATACATTACATACATTACATACATTACATACATTACATACATTACATACATTACATACATTACATACATTAATACATTACATACATTACATACATTACATACATTACATACATTACATACATTACATACATTACATACATTACATACATTACATACATTACATACATTACATACATGACATACATTACATACATTACATACATTACATACATTACATACATTACATACATTACATACATTACATACATTACATACATTACATACATTACATACATTACATACATTACATAGGTTACATAGGTTACATAGGTTACATAGGTTACATAGGTTACATACATTACATACATTACATACATTACATACATTACATACATTACATACATTACATACATTACATACATTACATACATTACATACATTACATACATTACATACATTACATACATTACATACATTACATACATTACTACATTACATACATTACATACATTACATACATTACATACATTACATACATTACATACATTACATACATTACATACATTACATACATTACATACATTACATACATTACATACATTACATACATTACATACATTACATCCATACATACATTACATACATTACATACATTACATACATTACATACATTACATACATTACATACATTACATACATTACATACATTGCATACCTTACATACATTACATACATTACATACATTACATACCTTACATACATTACATACATTACATACATTACATACATTACATACATTACATACATTACATACATTACATACATTACATACATTACATACATTACATACATTACATACATTACATACATTACATACATTACATACATACAATCATACAATCATACAATCATACATACATACAATCATACAATCATACAATCATACAATCATACAATCATACAATCATACAATCATACAATCATACAATCATACAATCATACAATCATACAATCATACAATCATACAATCATACAATCATACAATCATACAATCATACAATCATACAATCATACATACATACATACATACATAACATACATAACATACATAACATACATAACATACATAACATACATAACATACATAACATACATAACATACATAACATACATAACATACATAACATACATAACATACATTACATACATTACATACATTACATACATACATTACATAACATTTAATACTTTCCCATAACATACATACATACATAACATACATACATACATACATAACATACACTAACATACATAACATACATAACATACATAACATACAGAACAAACACATAACATACATAACATACATAACATACATAACAACATAAATACATAACATACATAACATACATAACATACATAACATACATAACATACATAACATACATAACATACATAACATACATAACATACATAACATACATAACATACATACATACATACATAACATACATAACATACATAACATACATAACATACATACACATACATAACATACATAACATACATAACATACATAACATACATAACATACATAACATACATAACATACATAACATACATAACATACATAACATACATAACATACATATACATACATAACATACATAACATACATAACATACATAACATACATAACATACATAACATACATAACATACATAACATACATAACATACATAACATACATATACATACATACATACATACATAACATACATAACATACATAACATACATAACATACATAACATACATAACATACATACATACATACATAGCATACATAGCATACATAGCATACATAGCATACATAGCATACATAGCATACATAGCATACATAGCATACATAGCATACATAGCATACATAGCATACATAGCATACATAGCATACATAGCATACATAGCATACATAGCATACATAGCATACATAACATACATAACATACATTACATACATTACATACATACCATACATACCATACATACATACATACATACATACATACATACACATATGACATATGTGTATAATATATATTATATATATATATGTGTGTGCGCGTGTTCTATCAAAAACAACCTTTATCAAACATCCGTGAGGCGTGCGTCTTGCAATACTCATCTGTGAGTGGTGGAATGTGTGTTGAATGTGTCACTGTTCAAACACTTGGCGGCCAAAATTTAACAGTCATGACCTGCAGGAGCTTTTTTGACAACATTCCAATTTTTGGGCGTATTGTTGCTGCATGAAAGGGCACTTTCAGACTAAGCATTTATCAAGCCAGCAAAATAGACACCCATGATAATTACTGTATAGATTTAATAATGTCTTCATGTAGGATTTTTCCAAGAAATGTGCACTGTGCAATATCAATATGCCGCATATGTCTTGTGAATCCTTGTGCGCAGTCCCATCATCGTGAGTTTGCAGTTGATTTGCAAGTCTACAGACTGCGCCTCCAGCAATGGTGGAGGTGATCCTGCATCTGCATAAAAGCCAGCTGCCTTGTCGCTTTGCTGAATTCAAAGATGTCCAGGCCGGTAGCCGGTAGCCACTTGTGAGACAAGATGTGAAACAAGGTCTGACAGTACTCCGCACCTTTCGCTGGAAGTCTGACGCTCGGATTGTATGATGGTCTCAGATAAGCAAAACAGGGGAGATATGGGAGCGAAATGAACAATAATCAAGTGGATAAGGTGGCTTAAGTGCGTCTGCCCCCTGAGTGGCATGCTGGAACCAGGCATGTCAAGCTTGAGTACATATGCGAAGAAGCAGGCACTGACCTCAAAATGCAACCAGGCATTGGCAAAGTTTGAAAGGAACTGAAGCTGTATGCTTCTGGATCCTGCCAACAAAGGAAACGCCTGGCTTCACACATGCTGATCTTAGATTCACAGGCATTCAGCGTAATCCATCAAGTGTCACAGCGTGCCACCATGTAAATAGCAAAAAAATGAATTTTGAAAAAAGAACTTAACGGATGAATCCGGATGGCACATATGTGTACACATGCATACAAATAGATAAGATATAGTTCCATCATATTCCACCGATTCTCACTTTGACACTTTGAGATCCTGGCCACTTCAGCTCCATCTGGGGCTTGACGCGCCGACGCAGAATGCAACGCCTTCAGTTAGATTATTATACATCGTAAGCAAATAAAAATAAACTTCAACCTTTGTTTGGCGGTCCTGAATTCATGTGATTCACATTGCAGATGCAGCTCTAAAAGGGGAGCTTAGCAAACAGTAATACCACAACTTGTTTGCTTCATTCCAACACCCATGAAGTACTGGAGACAAGGACAGCGTTCTATTTGAACAGGATCATACTGAATCAAATGTAGAGCCAGGAACTCTCAGGATCTAGACAGGAGAGGAGACGTGCAATGAAAGCAGCTGTCAATCTGAACAAAAACGTCCAGTGCAAACAGCTTGACGTAGCTGCCTGGTCTGCCAGCAGTAGAATCCACAGCAGCATGACTCAGCCTGGTCAGCCTGCTGGTCAGCCTCCCCTGCTTCTCTCATGGAGCTGCAGGAGGTTCATCTGTGTTGACAGCACTGCCGGCACTGCCATTCGTTGCCATGTGCTTTCAGATGGTCTCAGAAGAAGGTGTTGGCTGGTCTCAAAACCAATCACGTGCGATTTGCTATATGTCTATATATATATATATCATTCTGATCAAAATCAGGAAGCTGAATGACGGAACGTTTTGTTTGAAGTCTTAGAATTACATGAGTTATGTGTCCATGCAACTTCAGAAATCAGCTTGTTGTGAATGTCTTGACTTTCCTACATTTTGTGAATGTCACTGCAACCCTGCATCTCTTCAGCTGCAGATTGCACAAAATGCACATTAAGGATCGGAGTGCCAATCGAGTTTTGTTCTGGATGCTTGTGACTCATGGAACCTAAATACTCAGCTTGCACAGTTCATCCAAGAACGGTCTCCATATCTGTATAAAGGAATGTGGATAGTCTGTGAAGCATGAACCACTGCCAGAATCATGCATTGCACGCGTAATTCTCGTGCAACTCTTTGGCTCTCACTTGCCCTTTGTCCGGCTTCCGCTAGCGATGACCTCCATTTCAGATCCTGAGATGCGGAATTACGAAGAAATCAGATCAACTGAAGTCAACAACCTTCAACAAGCACAGAACACAAACAAAACATAAGTCTGCTTCTCCATTGCTCCAGCAAGGGATCAGGGCCTTAGTCCAAATGCAAAGGTCTTGGAAAGTAGCTACCGTAGCATTACAAAACAATACTTCAATACGCAATGTAATTCACTGTGATATGACGGACTAGTATTCACCGGTTCAGATCATTGCCTCAGTGTGCATTACACATAAAGTATTGATATGGGATCGACGTATGAAATCACCACAAGATAATGCGAAGGACCGACTTCACCGCAACTAAAGTGATCTGCCCTTCTGTCACAGGCTGACCAATCTAGGATGCATGCCATCCTTCGGCGGGCTTTTTGCTGTAACTGAGTTGAGGTCACACAAGGACTACGAAAGATGCGAAAAACAAAGGCGCAACACTGCTGCATCTGGTGCTAAGAATCTGACCGTCTTGTGGACGAGGTCTAGAATCAAAGCAACAGCGCTTTGCCTTTGTGCCTTTGGCGCGGGAATTTGACAGTTTACAAAGCCACAAAACAAGCGGTGCCACCCAGCCTGAGCCACATGGGCATGGCCTAAGGAAGCGTGACAGCATGACCAAGAAAAAATACGGCAACATGTCACTTGCTGCATGGGCAAGGTGACATGCAACAAGGACCCAGGCTGATTTGCATCTCGGCTTCGAATCACAGGTTTGTCCTGTCAAAGCCAAGCAATTATTCTCCCGAAGTCAGCACTCCATGTCATTGGCCTGTCAAGTCTGTGCTTGGCCTCTGCTTCAACTCCAGGATCGATGAGGCCTCAAATAAAACACGCTGGAGGCCCAAGGGGTAGTGAACCAAAGCTGAGCGGGCAAGGTGGGAGGAATGGAAAAGCGATGGCAGCAAGTGCGAAGCGAATGCAGAGGTGGAGTTGAAGTGAGGGAGTGGGGAGTGAACCAGTTCGGTGCAGGTGTGGGTCTGGTGCAATGCATTGGGTGGAATGGATTGGATGGAGTGAGTTGCGCAGAGCAAGTTGGGTGGAGTGACAAGGGTGGAGTGACTGCAATGAGTTTGGTGGAAAAATGTGGGTGGAGTGAGCGGGAGGTTTGAGTTGGGTGCAATGAATAGATCAAGCTTGAAAGGTAGAGCTTTTTGGGGGGGACCTCTGTCTATGCTACAAGGCAAGACTTCTGTGTGCAAGACAATGTATTCTTTCCCCGGTCACAAAAGAAGCAACTCCAGCAATCTACGGTTATGTTTGATGACAAGATATCTGCTTCCTTGTCCTTCCTTGTCCTTCCTTGTCCTTCCTTTTCTTTCCTTTTCCTTCCTTGTTCTTTCTTGCTGTCCCTTGCTGTTCTTTTTTTCTTCCTTGTTCTTTTTTGTCCAGTCTCGTCCTGCAGATATGGCCCGCACTCGTAGCCGTCAGGTTTCCAGCGCATAATCAGCATCAGCCAGCGAATAAACATAATGCAAAGCTTAACGACAATGAAAAAAAAACAAACGGTATATATCTTTCTGGGGAATGGAACGTCAACAGCAGGAGCAAAGGCAATGAATGTCAGCACAAAGTCTTATCATATTTTATTATACATTATACTATACTCGTTGCTTCTGTTGTTGCTGTCCTTCGCCTCTCCTCCTTACTCCTCTTCATCTTGCTTGTTAATTTCAGCTACTCTACTTACTCTATCTTACTCTACAACTCTTCCTTCAAGAAACTGACTTCAAGATTCTTCATTCTTTGCCCTGTTCTCACTTCCCTGTAGCCTCTTTGATGCCCCAATTCTCCGGTTCGATCCCGCCTCCATCAGTGGGTCCAGCCAGGTGGCTTCCACCTAAGTAACATCGTCCATGCAGAGCCTAGTGACTGTTTAAAGTGTGGAAAAGTTCTAATTGCTCTAATTTGTTCAAAAAGATTTATATTCCGGTCAGTTGTAGTGAAAGTTTTTTAGATTCTCGTGGGATGTGTTGGGCGTTTCGTCTGAAAGGAATTCTCCACTGTCTTCATCATGCTGCCTGAGGTCTTGACGCTGTTCTGCATCCAGCTGTTCGGCGCGCAAATCACCCAGCAGGTGTTTTTGCCTCGGTACTCAACACACATCCTCTGGGCTTCGTCCAGGCTTCGTCCAGGCTTCGTCCAGGCTTCCATGGCATTCAAAACAACTGAGAACTCTTCTGTTGCGAAGCCAAGGCAGCTAAGACTGCTAAGACGTCAGCCCTCTGTTGAATACGGAATAGGCCTTGTTTCGCTTGTTTTGACGAAGCCTCTTTGGAACTTTGGAAGTTTTCTAAGAGGCTAGCAGAGTACTCTCCATGGCCTTCACCCAGACCTGGCCTTGGCGCAGCAATTCATCCAAAAAGCATCGCGTTCATTGAGAACAAATATATAAGCCATATAGACATAATAAGACCGCACTTTCTCTTTACATCACCTTACATCACTTCACATCACTTTCCATACTTCATGCGGCCTGGCCATTCCGCCAGTTGTTCCTCAAGTTTTCCTCCTATCTATTTTGGCACAAGAACACCTGCACGAACATCTGTTGCATCAGGATACATCAGGCATGAATCAAATTTCAAGCCATTTGCACCAATCATTCCTGCACAGCTTGGCCGTGACTCACATTCTTTCGTTCCGCCAACTTAGATGGTCACCCGAAGATGAAGCACATGAGGGAAAATATCAAATAGACCTGAGAGGATCGTTTCATCGTGTGGGTTGTGAATGTTTTTCATGCTGATTGATGCAGAATTTGATCCACCAAGGCCTTGTCATAGCCTGTGAGGTAGAATGTGATAATCCACAGACCCTCGGCACACGACTTTGCAGAGGACACAATGCTGTAGCCCACTTGACGCATCTCAACTGGGCTTTTCCATGCCAGCTCAAGTCTACATTCTGCATTTTGGTCTGCACAAGATGCACCAAACCAGCTGTGCCAAGCAAATTTAGGGCTGCAGCTGCAAGTATGATGTATCTACCCGAGCCAAGCTCAAGTAGCCACCCCTTATGGCGCAGAATCAAGAACAACGAGAGGATTGAAAACGACTGAATACTATTCAATAAAAATCAAGTAAGATTGAGAGCAGTTGCAAGCTGGAGAGGTTCAAATCCCTGTTATCATGCGCTGCAACCTCTCGTCTAGCTGACTGTCTTGGTCCATTTGTAAAGCAACCAGCAGCAAAGTATTGAAAGATATAATGTAAAGCAGCAATCAAAGATGCCAACATGTGGCAGCAAGAATGGCACATGCACACAATGGGAATGCAGGGACAAATGCTTCTCCTGTGACTATTGAATGTGCTCAGGAGGAGGGGTGTAACACTGCATTCCGTATTTGGATTGTCTCTGAATTGTATCAGCAGAAACTCCTGAAGAACTTGCACCACAGCGTCCACAACAGCAATCACATGCAGTAAGAAACGCAAATGAAAAAAGTATCAGCTCGAAAGGACACGTAAGGAGCTGGCCCAAGGAGTTGAAACTTTTGATATTTGCTCCATGATCAAACAGGACTCACTGTTGACATAGCCATGTTTTCAACCCCACCACAGGTATCCACAGGTATCCACAGGTACTCTTGTTGGGACCATCTTTACCATCCCCCGAAGCGAGGTTGCATGTTGAATCCATTGAATCCCCCTCCCATTTTTTGAGGACTTAGCTTTGACATTTTCTTCGCAAACTACAAACGCGCAAAAAAAAAAAACGTATTCAACAAACATCAACAAACTGTATTGGCTTGGACTTTTGCGGGATTGTTTGTCGTCAAAGCCTGATGGAAGAAAGAGAACAACCTTTAAAAGTTTTCCTGACTTAAAAGGATATGGATGCTGCATTTTCTGCTGTGCTGCCAACCCTTCCAGTGAAACCTGCAGCTGCGATGAAGAAATAGCCACTCGACAGCTTGAGAGGAACACGGCGGAGTTTGGAGAATCCAGCCCAGCAAAATAAACAAAATAAATCAAAATAATCATTTTGAATAGTTTGGGCATTTCTGACTGAATTGCACGTGTCATTCAACGGTCAACCACCGGCACTTAATCTAGAGTCTAGTGTGCCCCAAGACTCTCATCATGCTCACAGCAACCAAGATCAAGCCGGAAAAACAGCATATGTATCAGAAAATTCAGGAAATGAGTTATCAAATTCTTTTTTGGGGTTTGGACAACCTTCTCATCTCTTTATGTTCCCCATTTAAAAAACATGCGCAAAACACGAGCACAGCCCCTTTTCTGCCCCACGCGCAGCTAATTAATCCGTCTGTCTGCATTAGCGGTTTTAGCCTCCAACATCTGGCTGAGTACTGCAACTTACTCAAACAGCCCGTATTGGGCAAGCAAATCGCAACACCTCGACTGCGTTTCAGCTTCAAATTCAACCAAGCTTTGAACAAGTCTTCTTCTGTTTCTAGTCACGGCAGCTGCTTTCTTCCTTGTTAAGTCTTGGACACAGGCTTGTGGTCTGAATGCGGCAATTACGCAGGAGAGCCAAGTCGAAACATTGGCCTGAACTGCATGTAGAATTCATGTAGGCAAGCTCTGACTGAAGCTTCAACTCGTTTACGGTAAATCCCACAGCGCCTTCCTGAATTCATCTTTTGCGACTTGGAGTCCGACGGCATTTCTGGCCGGCCAGGATTTGGCATGCCTTGACCTGGACAGGGGGCGAAACAAGAGTACAACACTGATGCGGAACAAACTGTTTCTTGTGGAACATGAAACATGAACATGCTCTCTCTCTCTCTCTCTCGGCGATGCGGCTCATCCACAATGCATGGAAGAACTTGCAAGAACTGTGGAGTTGTCACAGCTGAGCACGTGGCCAGGGGGCAAAGATCCCAGCGTCGGCATTTGCAACTGGCATTCGGCACAATTTAGCACATCTCCTACTTGTGCCATGAAGGTTCAGTTGTAGCCCGAAAATGCGAGTCGAAGAGCCCAAGGATAAGCAATCTAGAGTTGCTAGTCGTGAAACACCGGCCTGCGGCATCTGAAGGCCCTGGAAGTTGAACTGCATCGGATCTTGTCCAGCCTCTGAGAAGTACATGCGCTGAAAGGATCTGAAAAGTCTGTCTTGCAAGCTTGTCACTCTTGTGTTTTTGCCATGTTTGACAATGTTTCACTTGCAACATCTTGCAACTGTAATATATAGTTGCAATTGGCTCTGCCAGAGTTGAGGGCGTGACGCCAGAAAAGCTCGGCCCTAAAGGTCCAGGACGCAAACCTAGTTGCCCTAGGTCAAGTCCTGGACCCTGCAGGCCCGGCAGGCCCTGCATGCCCTGCATGCCTTGCATGCCTTGCATTGAACCCGGGGTTGGAAGGTTTGGGAAACCCGGAAGTCCACCCGGAAGTCCACCAGGTATGCCAGGTACGCCAGGAACGCCAGATCCGCAGGCACAGGGTGTAGGTGCTGCAGGTGGTGCCTGAGAAATGGCAACGTCAAGGACCAAAAACGAATTCAAACAGAAAAGAACGGAAAGGAACGAACCACGCGAAACCCCAGCCTTTACGAATTACAGTTGCAAGGTGTATCGTTTGTATCGTTTATCAACCCATGCCCTATGACATTCTGCGGGGCTGGAAGAATGTTGCTGCGGGTCGAACATCCATTCCGAGGTTGGACAAGTAAATAAACCAACATTCCTATATATGGAGTATAGGAACGGTCATGACTACATATTCAATCAATTGAAATATGATCAAATATGAGATGCAATATATATATAATAATATATATATATAATATATATATAATATAATATATAATATATATATATAATATATATATAATATATATAATATATATATAATATATATATAATATATATATATAATATATATATAATATATATATATAATATATAATATATATATATACATGTCCAGAACATTCCAGAAAAATTTCCTAGAAGAATGCCACACCATCTGCAAAGCGTCAAAGCAGCTAGATGCAGCCTTTCCAAATCTCGAACCCCTGGCTGCAAGCCTGCAAGCTTGAACCCCTCGGTCGTACTCCTGGCCTGGGAGCGCACAAGACTCAAGACCCAGAGCTTCTAGATCTTCGCAGCTATAGATCTGCAAAAAAACTCTGTGCAAAGGCAGCAAACCTTTGCGTTGCACATGGCATTGCTATGTTTCGGGCATTCCACAAGAGCCTGCAGGCACGGATTGGAAAGCTCAAATGCTCAGTTTGGGTTTTTAATGAAGTGCAGATGAGTGGCCGGGACTTGGGAAACCTGCCACGACTAGTGCACATCTCTCATCTAAAGTCATGAAGTCTATTGAAGTTTTATGCTACTGAATGTGTCAAAATGCCGTCGAACAATGTCGAACATAGTCAGATTTCGAACGCGCAATGGCTCAGCGGCTTAGCACATGCCGGTTTCACTGCATGGGCTGATTGTAAGCGACTGTGGGCACAGACCTTGGATGACGACGCATATCGACACAATGTTCTGCCAGGTCTGCCAGGTCAATGTGGGGCTCTTCATGTGCTCTGTGCGCTATGTGCGCTATGGATCGATCCAGTGCAATTCAACTGCCACTGTTGGCTTTCTTGTTCTCGGCTCTGTATCCTTTTTGGGATCGCTCAATTCAAATCCCAGATGCCAGGATGCCCTAGTGGTGGGCCGATGGCAGGCATGCTGAGCACGGGAGGACTTGGCCTGTAAGTCACAAGTCTGGCACACTGCACTAAAATTCACTAAAACAAGACCCCGCAGAAGTGATGAGAACCGGGATAGTGGAGCGCTGCAAAAGTGAAGCACGACTGATGACATGACAGCGAATTTAACCAGCCAAGCTCACGTTGGAAGGAAAATTGCAATGGAGATTCGAGGAGAGGGAGAGATCCACAGTCTGACTTGGATATAGCTCGGGTAAGCAGGAAGAATAGGAGCGTGGCAAGCGTGCAGAGTCTGCAAGGCTCACAGGTAAGAAGCAAATTGATATCAATGGTTTCGGGTGGTTTCGGAATTAACAAAAGAAGAGACACGCAAGCGCTCACATATAATTAAGATGAATATAATTAAGGTGTGTCAGAAGTGCAATGAAGTGCAGCTTCTGTGCAGCTCAGATCCAGGCCCAGGCTGTGCTACGGAAACGGGAGGTGGTACGAATGACCCACCCCTCCCGGGCACATAGGATCCATTTGCAAACGGCGCTGGCCTGCTATCTGCAAGAGCCCACGCACACGACGCAGCAAATCCAGGTGCGTACAAGTGGTACAAGGAGAGCCAGCAACACACAAGCTGAACAGAGCTGGAAGTCGTCACTGGCTGAGCCTGCAAAATCTGCAAATGGACAAATCATATCAAATCTAATCAAAAACGAGCAAAATCTCAATGCACTCAAGATGCAACACATTGATACACATTGGGTGATCCAGCTTCATCGGATTCATCTGAACTCATACATGTCTGTCCCCCTACGTGCAAATATGTTCGGTTTGTATCTCGATCTGTCTCAGGCCGCTCCATCTCTCTCCCTCTTTCTCAAGGTGCCTCCCCAGGTTTGGCTGCAGCTGCCTCAAACATCTCAAAACTGTTTGCAAAACTGTTTGCACATCCGGTCCCAAGCCAAAGGCCGCTCTCCAAGAAGGAATTCGGCATGACTCTGCAATGTTTGACAGGATCTACCCCCTGAATTTTGAAGAGAAACTCTCACCACACCGATTAGTTGCAAATCACCCTGCAGTGGCCAAGCTGAAGCTTTCTGGTGTTCTTACATTTGGACATCAAACACACCTATCCATCTAGAATTGGAACTCTCCTCTCCTATCGAATCTGTCCATCGTCCAACTCTATACCTATCTCCAGATGAGCCCAGCACAGCCAGCAGCATTTGAGCTTGTTGCTGGGCATGTAGCTCAAAAGACCTCAGACCAGTAAAGGCCAAAGAGCGAAGAATTCTGCATGACGGTGGAGTTTCACAGATGTTAGCAAAACTTGTAAACTTTTGTGAGGGCAAAACTTCATGTTAAAAGATCTAAAAAAACCGGAATCTAACAGAGTCTCCTGCGGCCTATCAGCGGGCAGCGTGTAGGACATCCCTTGCGCACGCGGAATTGGAATGGACTGCACCTGGCAGAAGTCTGATACAAAGAGTACTGCAAGACTGTGGGTGTGGCAAAATTTCGCAGAACCCCAACCAGATACTGATGCTTGTTTGCGGCAACCTGTGTGGAATGTACCATCGGGGCAGCGCAAGGTGTGGTGTTCATTGTCAAGCCTCCGCTCGAATGCAATTGGCAAAGTAGTTGAAGAAAGGCTCACGCTGCTAATCAAACAGTGCAGAATTGCAAAGGTCTTGCATAGTGTCACATAGCATATCATAGCAGCGATGCGTTGCTCGCAGTACGATGTTTTATCAATAAACTTGTTGTTAAATTTGTTAAATCAAAAATTATATGTTTTTTATAAATTTATTCTTTTTTTTTGATGTTGCTTTGTTGCTTTGTTGCTTTGGTGCTTTATGTTTTTACGATATCGGCTGGAGTCCGTGCCGCACAGCGATCGCAGCGCCCAGCCTGAGCTCGTCGCCTTAGAGCGCGGCAGGCCGGCTCAAGGCTTTACATTCCAACAACGCTGGGACAACGTTGTGACAACGCAACGTTACAAAGCAACGTTACAACGTTGTTACAACGTGACAACGTTACAACGTTACATGTCACAAGATGTCATAAGTCTCTTGTATCATTGTATCTTGCAAAGTTGACCGAAGCCACCAAGTCATGTTCCAGCACTAAGTCTCTGGCTCCACCTCTGAAAACCTGCGACAGGAACAGCAGAAACAAATGAAACAAGTACAAGCGAATCACAAGCGATAGAGTCCGATAGAGTGCCGTCTATCAAAGTGAAAGAGATCACACAAAACACGTCTGACATCGTCTGACTATGAAGATTCCACCGCAAGAAGTAGCGACTAAGTTAGTGACTAAGACTAGAAAAGCAGAAAAGGATAGAAAAGCCATGTACCTTGTAATTGTGTAGTGGATTGGAGTGGTGTTTAGTTTGGGCCTGAGTTGATGATTCTACTATTTTGCATTGACAATCAGTGGGCTTGCTCAGGAAATCTGCGTCAGCTGGCTTCTTTAGAACCAAGGAGGTACAAGTACAGTATCTGACTTGAAGCACTCCATCTGTCAAACCATCATAAAAGTTGATCCTAGGTGCCTACAGAAATACAGCACTCCTATGCACTTCGTATTGACAGAATTTGACAAACAGATTTTAAGAGAGGGCAACCCTACGAGAACCAAGGTGTGAGCCTTCAATGATACACTGGCATCGGATTCCATTTGTTCTGCGAGCACGGATAGATACTGCTAGCATCTGCTAGCACTATCGGATTTTTTTCGAAGTTAAATAATTTGCTGCACAGAAGAAAACAAACAAATTATGATTAATGATGCTGCCACAGGTTGCGAGTGCTGCAGCATCACAGGCGGTCAGTGGCACACTATTTCTTTCGAGACTTGGTCCTGCTGCTAACCAGGGTGCTGCTGTAACTCATGCTGTTGCTGCTGTTGCTGCTGTCCCTGCTGTCATGCAGCTGTGCCAGCTGTCGGGCATAGGTTTGACACAATACAGTGTGCCCAATTGGAAATTGCATTTTGCATCACTTTGCATCACTTTGCATCACCTTGCATAACTTTGCCATCTGGGACCGTGCCAATATAATCCTTGAGACACTGCAACGTAATCTGCAAAACAAGCCCCGAAACGAACACCGCGTGCAGAAATCTGTCCAACCTCTGGCTGCATCGCGCTGGCATAGCCATCCACAGATGACTGAATTTGCTCGACCGGTGTCCCTGAAGACCTGAAAGGAACAATCCATATTTGCACAAGAAACATTGCAATTTCTATTCATCTTCCATTATTCTATTCATATTCTATTCCTTTTCTCATATTTTCTGCTATCCTTTTACAACTTCTTGTGCTCACCATCGCCTTCTTTTTACACTGAGACCGGCACAAACCCACCGCCTCCAAACCTCCTGGTGACTCGATGAGCTGATCGTGTATGGCACATGAAGTGTGTGTGTGTGTATATATATATATATCATATATATATATCATATTATATTATACATAATTATACATATATGTATATGATTAAATATGATTATATGTAAATATATGTAAATATATTGATGTCATGAAGTATTATGAAGTGCAAGCTCCTCTTCCCAATGGCCTGGCACTGCAACACACAACATCAACACTCTACATCAAAATCCAGATGTTTCCTCGCACTTTCTTCGATCAGATGGCGCTCAAAGGAAGTCATCTCCAGCTGTCCTATGGTAGAATATCTCTTTCTAGCAGTGCAGAGCTAGAAGAGAACAAAGAAGAAATGCACAGGAGGGGCTAAAGTGCTAAACACATACAGTCTGACAGTCTGCAAAAAAAAGGAAGATTGGTTTCCATATGCCACCAACTCAGCTGAATACAGTGGAGAGTCACTACCCTTCCCTACTCAATGAGATGCTCAGGACCGGACCAGTCCAGACACTTTGCGCTTTGGATATAGGTCAACTTCGGAAAGTTGTTCATCAAATAGGCATTCCCCTTGCGGCAGAAATCACTACCTCTTGGCTAAGACCTCTTGGCTAAGACCATTCAAAATGAATTAGTCAAAACAAATCAAACAGAAAACAGAGATTAAAGAAAGATGTTTGTGTGAGTTACGCTTGTTTCCAAAGATGCTTCTGACTGCTCACGTGGAAGCAGAACAGCCCCAGTACTGTACCTCTGCATGGATTCGGCCAGTGTCAGGGCCCGTCCTTTGCATGTACGAGTACATGCTTCGACAAACGCAACGCTTGCATATGGATGCAAAAATATAAAACATACAAAAGAAAATTAAGAACGAAGCCCATCACATTCAGCGATGTCCCCATAGCAGGTCTCGATGCGTTCTAGCCTCTCTGAGTGTCATGATGGATGTGCTACTTTGCCAAGCTCTTGACAAATCACTTTTCAGATTGCTTTCTGAGTGGATTGAGAAGCAAGCACGTCAAGAGAAACTTCTGCAACTGCACCGATTGGCCTTGGAATCTCAAATGTCTCATCAAAGTGTGTGAAGGGTGACAAAAAAGCAGATAGAAGCGGATAGCATGTCATATCATGTCATGTGTAAGCTACGTGCGTTTCCCATGGACTGCCTCCAAAGCAGTGAGACCTGGCACGAAGCACGCGCTGAAAAAGCTCAAGAGCACATCATAGCAGCCTGATGCAGCCTAATACAGGCTCATGCAGCCTGATGCAGCCTAATACAGCCTGATGCAGCCTGCACACTTCCCGCTGACCGATAAAGCTTTGCCAGCTCGACATGTCCCCGGTGCAAATGAACAGCCTTTGACGTCAAAGGTACCACGAGGCAGTGGGCAATCTCTGCATCGCTTATTCTGCAGAATCCCGAGAGTCCAAAACGCTTGACACCAGATTGCACCCCAAGATTATTATATATGTGGATGAGGGTGCAACTTAGCCCTACATGGCATGCATTTCCTGAATCCAAACGAATCTTGTACATGTGGATGAACATTTTCCAATACAGTACATACGCAGTCTTGAGTAAAAATGGACCCGGCAAAACATGCAAAGACTTCGGAAAACTAGATATAGTTTAGCCAAGATTCGTTGACTTGCGAGAATTTTCACCAGCCGCAGCCTTGGTAAGAAGCAGAAAATGTGCCTTTGATGAGTTGAACAGCTCAAAAAAGCTGAAAGTGTTGAACAAAGACTTACTGTGACCTTCCGTGTACCTTACAAGCCGCGGACGAAGCAAACAGCACCAAGAAGAAAGGGTACACCAGTCTTTGGATCATCAGGCAATGGAGGCCATTGCCTGGCAGCTTCCAATTTAGCAGATGTGAAACATGGCAAAGCGCCTGATAGTGTGACATAGCGCATAGCGAAATTACAGCAAAAACAGGAAATCATCCGTCTCTTTCTGTTTTAAGGAACCAGTGACCAGTTCAGAGAAAATTCTGCAGTCCAGTTGTACACAAGTTTCTGTTAAGTACCTCTTCTTCTAGACCTCATGCCCTAGGCAACAATGAAGACTAAAACGCGAAAGCGCTTGGAAAGTTCGGCTCTGCACTGTTGAAACCACTCAATGTCCGAATCCAATGGCCTATGCTACCACCATAACAAAGAAGAACAAGCAAAAGAACAAGTAGAACGAGCAAAGAACAAGCCAAAGAATGAGAAAGAAAAAGAGGCTCGACTCGGCTTGAAAAGATTGGATAGACCCAGGCACAAGGCGTCAGACAGGGAATGAAGTACAGGATGTGACATAAACCACTGATAACGTTCCCTATAGTGGCCAACGGACACTGTGTCTTCGGATAATTTCTAAAGGTCATTGTCATCTCGTTTTACTACCTAATAAAAGATATCAATAATATAGTTTGATTGTTGTCGGCCTTGATATCCAAACAGGCGCCATCAAAATCCTTCCAATAAGATCCAATAAGCACCTCTTGGCTGGAAGGCCAAACTGAGCCAGGCATCCTGCAGTGCCAACAAGCGCTGCGGCAAATTTTGTCATGCCAAGATGAAGCCTTCACAGATATCTCCTGGACACTAGCATAACACCTGCAGTATAGATATATAAGATTATACACATACATTCATATATATATATATACATATTATTTTGGGTGTGTCATCAAGGGTTTTATGCAGATCACTCCCATGCAACACGGGCTGCCCTGATGTTGAAATCTATTTCAGATTTTTTGTTCGCTTCGGCTGGGGTTGCGCATCAATGCACCCCGAACTATTCAGCGAGCACAGGGCTAGAAAAACATCTAAATGAGATGAAAGACTTCTGGCCATTGACGGGCACAATCCTCTTCACAAAGGAATACATAGAATGGCACATTGTGGCACAAGCAGTTCTAAGTATCGTAGTACAAAACGGAAGAGTCATAGCGTATGTTTGCACAATTATGGAAATATGATGAACATGTGATACTAAAAATATTCTTTGATAAAATGTGTGTATATATATATATATCGATCTATTTATAATTCTGCCATTGTTACGTATAAAGTATAAAGTTATAGAGGGCATTGTGTACTGGTGCATTGGACCATCATAAAACACACAGGCGAGAGCAGCTAGCAAATCCTTCCCTCATTTAAGCCAACACCCATCAGTTTAGCGCATTCAGTCGGAAACCCTCTTGAATGATCTTAAATCATCTGAGTTGAACCTGCCACAACAAAGCACTTTGGGGTGCACAGACACTGAATCAGAGGGACTTTTTGGAGGCATTTTTCCCGACTTTCAAAATGTGCCATTGGGCAAATGCAAATACAAGGTAAATGTTGGTTTAATGGCACACCCTACTGCCGACGATGGAGATGGATGGAGACGGCATGAATAGGGACATGGAGTGGGCACAAAAGAAGTGTCAACAATCTCCTCTGACCGCGCGGTAGAATGCCAATCCGTCCAAGTCCCCACAATAGGCCAACCTTCAAGTCACCACCACCATCAGAAATGAAAGTCCACGCAGCTCCGACAGCTCCAAGCTTTTTGGCACAAAGCAAAGAGCTCAAAGCAAGATGCAGCCCACGAACCCGAATGCAGTCACATCGAACACTATTGTGAAACAAGTAGTTTGAACAGTCTACATTTTCCCCGTTACCGTACCAGTGCACTGTAGACTGTGGAATGCGGAAGAGGGTGGAGTGTAAAGTGTAGAGTGTGGAGTGTGGAGTGAGGAGTGCACAGTGTAAAGTGTAAAGTGTGGAGTGTAGAGTGTGGAGTGTGGCGTGTGGAGTGTAAAGTGTGGAGTGCAAAGTGCGGAGTGTAAAGTGTAAAGTGTGGCGTGTAAAGTGTGGAGTGTGGAGTGAGGAGTGCACAGTGTAAAGTGTAAAGTGTGGAGTGTAGAGTGTGGAGTGTGGCGTGTGGAGTGTAAAGTGTGGAGTGCAAAGTGCGGAGTGTAAAGTGTAAAGTGTGGCGTGTAAAGTGTGGAGTGTGGAGTGAGGAGTGCACAGTGTAAAGTGTAAAGTGTAAAGTGTAAAGTGTGGAGTGTAGAGTGTGGAGTGTGGAGTGTGGCGTGTGGAGTGTGGAGTGTGAAGTGTGGAATGTGGAGTGTAAAGTGTAAAGTGTGGAGGGAGGAGTGTAAAGTGTAAAGTGTAAAGTGTAAAGTGTGGGGTGTAAAGTGTAGAGTGTAGAATGTGGAGTGAGGAGTGAGGAGTGTAAAGTATAGAGTGTGGAGGGTGGAGGGTGGAGTGTGGAGTATAAAGTGAGGAGTGCGGAGTGTAAAGTGTAAAGTGTGGAGTGTAAAGTGTAAAGTGGGGAGTGTCGTGCGCAGAGTGTGGAGTGTAGTGTGGACATGTGGACGTATGTAGAGTGTGGAGTGTAGAGTGTGGAGTGTAAAGTGTAAAGTGTGGAGTGTAAAGTGTTGAGTGTGGAATGTTAAGTGTGGAGTGTGGAGTGCAAAGGGTGGAGTGTGGAGTGTGGAGTGTGGAATGTAGAGCAGGCAATGCGACACGTCTGAAGTGCTGCGCTTCCCACGCAAAATGACGACAGGGATCTCCAAAATGTTGCTCCTGCCACGAAAACTTCAACTCATCTTGTGAAAACGATGCAAAAGTATTGCACCTGCCACACAAAGAACTTTCGACGCGTTACAAAACACGTCTGAATGTCACGAAGTGCCACGCCTGCCACGCGAAACGCAGCTACGCGACGCTGGAAACATGCAAAAGTGATCCCTTTTGCGGAACTTACCATAGGCACGGCCATGCGGCCCTCATGCGAACGGTTGCGAACGGTTGCGAACGGTTGCGAACGGTTGCGAACGGTTGCGGACGGTTGCGGACGGTTGCGGACGGTTGCGGACGTAAACGCAACGTCGAGCGAACACACCCTCAAACCCCCGACCCCCAGAGTGAAACCGGAACCCTTGCTACGCATTCGGGAAAAACATCAAAAAACTAAAATGAACTGAACAGCCCGCAACTAAATCCGCCCGCACCGAAGGTGCTGGGGCGTGATCTTCCGGATGGCACTCGTAAAAGGTTACAGGTTTACCTGGGGGGGGGGGCATTTTTCGGCCAAAACCTCCTGTTTTTGATAAGTCGTGACGCTCGCCTTCAAAAAACACTGTAAAAAACAGTACGGAAGACACCTGTTCGTGAACGCGCCCGTCCAAAATCGGCAAGCGAAAAGTGAAAAAAACCCGTGTTTTTCAACTTTTTGACCTCAATTTTTTGGTTTGCAACATCTTTTTTTGCGGTTCCGCAGGTGGCCGGGCCCGGAGGCGGATTTTTGAGTTTTTGGACCCGTTTTCGGACTGATTTTCGTCGTTTTGTGATAGCAGAAACACTGGTTTTTACAGTGTTTTTCTGTTTTCTGCATGCTTGACGGCTAGCTTCAAAACTTCCAAAAACCTCGTAAATTACGCTGTTTTATGTTACGGTGTGAATGAAAACATCGTAAATACCAGTGTTTTTTGACGTTGGTTAAAAAAACACTGTAAATTACAGTGTTTTTGGCCACCTGACCCTCAAAAACCATGGTATTTGCAGTGGTTTCTGCTTCTCACCGCGCAAAAACACTGTAAATAACAGCAATTTCGCCGTTTTTTCATGTTTTTCGTTATTTTTTGAACTGCGTTGGTCCGCTATACATGGCTATCAAATTCTTCGCGTTTTTTTTTTCCGACAATCAGTACTTTCGGATGTTTTTGGTCTCAATGGCCGACATCATTGGCAGTTACGAGCGGCTGCCCAACGATGCGGTGCGGGCGGTTGCCGTCGCGAAGCGACGTGAATATCCAATGTACATCCAGTGTACATCCATGTACCACGTCTCTGGGCTCAGTACTGAAGAAAGCGCCGTGCTCCATAAGGTGCCTTAGCTCCATTTGAGACAAAACCAGCGCACCAAATGCTCCAGATATGCTTCCTTGCACTCAAAATGACAGTTAAACATGGTTGAACAAATATTGAGCAAATATTTAACAAATATTGAACATGTGTGGTGTGTGGTTGTTTTGCACTGTTTTGTTTCAAGCAGAGCTCAATGCCCAATCTGGTCGCACGATGATGTCGATGGTGCCAATGGTCGTTTCCAGGCGAACCTAGAAGATCTAGAAGCTGAATGTTTGACCAATGTGCCATACCTATCCATACCTGATCTCTCCCTGCCTCTCTCTCCCTCTCTCTCCTCGGGACAAGCTTCAGCCCATGTTTCTCTGTCTCTCGGGCTGGTGCCGTATGTGCTACGGGACCACTTGGCATCAGCGGGCCAAGGTCTGCATCCTGCAACTTTTCTATTACTTTTCTCACAAGTCATCCAAGTCATCGCGAAAGCCTGCCGACCTTGCCTCAGGAAGAGAAACTCCCGGAGGAACCTCGGGTGCTCCACAGGTGCTCCACAGCTCCCGAGAATTCCAGAGAACCAGTTGGACACACGCTAAACATCGCTAGCACAACCCGTCCCGAAACCAGGGGCCCTAACCAAGTTTTCCATCGGCACAGCCTTGGAACCATCATTGGACTTCGTTGATTGGACCAGAGTCAATTGGTCTGGAGTGGGTATAAGTTTGTGCCATTTCACATCAATAGACTGCTCTTGTTCTTCTGATTTCTTCTGTTTGTTTCCATATTGTCAGCAGATCAGAGACTTTTGGCTTCTTGGTTCATCGTGTTCTGTCTTTGCCTAGCTTGTTCCTAAAGCATGTTAAGTAGATATGTCATGTCCCCTTTGTGAAGCTCTATAAATATGTGTCTTGTTTGGTCGAACCGGTTTTCCGCACTCAGTGGGCTGTTGCCAACGCATGTTCCAACTAACCCTGCATGCAACGAAGTAAGAACTTGGCCGTCTGATCCGTCCGTTGATGCCACATTGTCACATTGACACGCTCCATTTTTCTAGAATTATGAAGGGAGATTTTGGCCAACCTCTGGAAAACATAAAATATGTAATTAGTATTTCAAAAAAAAACTGCAAAATAAAAAAGTGCCTGGAACTGTACCTGGAAATAGGTAGTAGTATATACTAAAAGAAAAAAATAGTAACTTGTGAGTAGGCAAAACGCCGGGGGAATTAGAACTGTGCATTCATAGATAATTGGTAACAGTAAAAGGGACTATTGTAATTCTGCTGGCATTTGTATGGTTTAACTATGTTTAACTAATAGTTCGCATTTGCAGTTCGCATTCCAGCTTCACCTGGCCAAAGAGGGTTCAAGGCTCATATTCCATGAAAAGAGAGTGCTCAGTTGACCCGTAGTTGGCATGTACACATCAGGCAAGAGATCTGGCCAATCTACTGGTGCCGCGAGTGTGGATGTCTCTTTGCTGCAGCTTTTCTTCTCTCCCTGTCTGGGATGGCGTTGCTGCAGGCTTGGCTTGGCTCGGTCCCTGCGTGCCCAGTATCTTAGAAAATGACACATCTGCTTTTTTCACCGTATCCTTCCATGGTCTTCCATGTGTACTTCCATGTCTTTCCACTATGTTTCCTCTGCGCAATTCAAAGCCTTGCTTTCGTCTCACTTTGTCTGCACGTCTCTAAGGTTCTGTCGCAGCTTGGCGGCTTCTAGATTTCACATACAGTCTGGGTCGCCCTTTCCATGTGTTCGCTTCCCTCGTTGCGGATACAGTATTTCAAGATATATAATGCATGGATTTTTCTCATAAGCTTCCTTCAGATACCAAGTTTTGCAGAAGATAACCATACTTCTCATACTTCTCATACTTCTCAACTCGGTGCTTTATAGTGCTTGCAAGAGTGTGTCTGCGGCATTGAGGTTCCAATTTTATCTTTGCAAGGCTCATGCACACCGGGATTCATCAGACATATCCCTGTGGGTTTCTTCCAAGCAAAATCCCATTTACCTTCCATATTTACACGTTCTTTTCGCTACCTTGGCAAGCGCTCTTGCTCCATTTTTGCTCCAGCAAAAGCTGCAGGTTTGCCCCAGAAAGAAAGAAAACACTCATTGTGCAGAGCGAAAGAGACTCTTCAGGAGAGCAGGGTGCTTTGGCAACTTCAAGGAAAAGCACATCTTGTCAGGGCTAGTGACACATTTGCGTCTATCGTAGGTTCAGAAAAGAAATACCAAAGTCAGGATAGTAGTTGTTGGAATTTGCACGAGAAAAACGCGTGAGCTAGTGGAGAGCACAATTCCCTTCGGTCTTCTAGGCCGTTGGCTTCTCCAAACACTGCATTTGCAGCATCCTGAAACAAGCGCTTGGCAAGATGACAAAGAGCACAAAATCATTGAAAATCATTGAAAAGCATTAAGCACTGTTACCCCGAACTGTTACCATTAAATGTGTTTTTCCATTTTGGTGACCATGGGCCTTTTACCATCTGCTGTGTAAAGTCGCTATTTTCTGCCTGCTCAGCCTGCTTAAGCACACTCTCCTCCACCTTGGAAAAAAAGAAGTGCTCATCTCAGACCTACCACCTCTGCATCTATTTGGGGATCTCACCGAGATCAAGGAATTGTCCAATCAAGCGTCTCAGCACTAGGCCCATCTGTCAGTACCTGCCAGTTGCATCAGAACCTGGAGGAAAGTAGAGCGCTGGCGTAAGCAATGCCCTGTCTTGAATCATTTGAATCCCCAAAAGAAAATGGGCACGGCAGCCCTTACATTTCAAGACCTCTCCACAGCATCTCCAAGGCCAAGGCCAATTCATCGCCTGGTCCATATCCCTCGGGAACGGTTGCCTGCGAAGTCTACATGGGTCTACATGCATCTGTTTTGAAAAGGGATCCAATATGATCCAATGACATCCAAAAATCAATGAAACAAAGAAACAAACAAGTCAAATGAAACAACTCAAACAAATTAAGCCTTTTGAACAATGCGAACAATGCGACCAATGCAACCCTGGCCTTCACATTTTCTGGACGACCTTTCACGGGGATGGAGAGGATCGAGCCAGGTGCTGCACCGTCCGGAATGGTGATTGTCCTTGGCACTTGGGGCGGTGAGATGCTGTGAGGAACTTGGTTTCAAAATTTATCAAATGTCAAATGAAGCGAAGCGAGTCGTTAAGCGTTTCTTTTGAAGTGCGTGTTGCCTCATACTTCATGATACTTCATGATGTCCAATGTCCAAAATGTCTCTGTCCAAAAGTCAATTCTTCAGAATTGACGTAAAGTGTTCTTGTTTTCATCACCAACTTGCCTGATCTGCGTTTTTGCGCCGGACAACGACGTTTATAGAAGCTGGGTGGGGGGGGTTAGAAAACGACATGAAAGTAACTCTTTGAAACGAAGTCACGTATGTTAACGCAGCCTGCAATCTCACTAGAAATGCAACTGCAACGAGTCCAAGGGTAGTTTTTGCTGGCATCTCGAGGTCATTGATACATTTCTTTCTTGACAGGAAGGACTGCGAGTAAGCATAGTATAGGATATGGTGTAAAGTCTAAATGTTTCAACAGGAACCGTCCAACAAATCTAGTGAACGCCCTGACGGCACTCATAACAGTCGTAGCAGTCGAACCCAACACCCCAACAATGTCTTGCCAAGCAAACATCTTGAGTTGTGTTTTGCTTGGATTGCAAAAATATCAAAAATGCATATTGCAAACATCTGAATGCACTGCCTTCTTACTCCCCAACATTGAAACGTAGAAAGAATGCGCCAAAAACTGTTGTCAGGATCTCGATGCTGAAACAAGTTCTCTGTGACAAATTCGAAATCTAAAGCAGCTGAATCTTTGTCTTATGCTGCATCGGTATCATCGGTCTTCTAGACTGTGATACTAAAATTTGATCATGAATGCCTGCTATGCTCAGATGGAACACACCTTTCTTGATGGTACCCCAAAACCGAGGGTGGCACAACTGCATAGCCGACTGCATCTTCCCCTTGCACCTGCGACCGAAAGCAGACACTGAAGGACTTTGTGACAGTCTCGCACTGTTTCAGAAGCAAAAACAGCACCTCTCCAACCTTCAAAATCCTCGAACCTTCTTTTCAACATTCCTTTAACATTTGTTTAAGTCTTGAAAGTGCCATGAGAACCTCACCCAACTCACGAAGGGCCATACGCTGCGTCAAGTTTTGAAGGTAGAAATTGTCTTGCCAAAGGTTCAAGGAGTCTCTGGGGCACCAATGCGAATCCGAGATGTCTGCAGTCTGCTGCAATTGCTGCAAGTTCAGCATCTTCGTTGGTTCACAAAGCTGACTCAACTCATTGTAAATAGCATGCTTTTAATGATCCTATATCTGAGCTGGAGAAATGCAGCAAGTGGGAAATCGAGATAATATATCTGTATTCTGTCCAAAAATACCAAGTGGTGCCAGAACTAAGTAACAGCACAATTTCGCAGAATGCACTGTAGAGGCACGACTTCACAACGTAGTGAGGCTTGAAATGCAGGAAAATGCAAGTCACAATAGTCACAAGTGCAACGCGTTTTGTGTTTTGGTATTCCGAGGCATGTCTGCCGTGAAACGACCGCACCGCAGTGAAAGCACTGCTACCGTGTTGCCGTTCTTGGGAACATCATAAGAAATGTGATGGCTTTAACACAAATCAAATAGATCACAAAATAAATAGTACAAATGTGTAGGAAAACTATGAAACAATCACATAAAGACTGCACGGGGGAAACTACACCGGGATTTTGAGTGAGTGAATCATGCGATAGTCGGTGAATGTCGGTAAGTCACAAGACTCACTCGCAAATCAAGCGTCTTCACACCAACGGTTCTCCTCCGAGGTGCCGCAGTGCCACTTGTCACATGAGAAACACATGAGAAACACATGAGGTGCCACATGGTGCCACTTAAGCGGAGCCGTAGCACATCGTCCCATCGTCTCAAAAGCCTGTCCTCACGCACTTGCGCTTCCTCCTCTGGTGTAAAATCATTCACAATATTAAACCTGACGCTGGACCAGCTGGAAGCAAGAGAAAGTTCGCACGTTTCGTCACAATTCCATTCATCAAGAGGCATACCAGCACTTTTTATCCTTGAATCCTTGAATACTACCAACAACAATCCGACATATTTGGACTCTTCAATGGATGCCAAATGGATATCAGATTCACATCTGAGCTGAACACTGCTTGCGAATCTCTTCCGTGTTCTTGCCTTTGATCATGGAGGCAACCTGAAAGAACCCTTTTAGACTTTGATGCGCTCCGTTTCACAACATGTTATGGCCGCCCTTATGGCTTTATAACACGCGTTCACACACTGTGCCATGTTACAGACCTTCGCGCAAGTCAAGTCCAGAAGGCTCTTGATGTCAAGATAATTGGCAGCCAAAATCAGCTCGAAAAGGACCTGAGCTCGATAGTAACTCGGATTGAAAACAAGCAAAGCATGGCACAGCTTCTTGCACTCAAATTATATCAAATTACAGTATACTGTTACCATTTGCCGGGGCCTCCTGTTCAATGTTGACATACCTGGAGGGTGCGAATTCCACACAACTTGAGACTTGACTTGAGTTGCTTCAAATGTTGAAGTGCTAAAACGGCTGTGGGGCACTCATTGTCCCACTCAGAGACGCCACATTCAACCAAGTTCGTACCTGCCAGCGTTGTTCCGATGTAACAAGGGCAGACCTGCATCTGTGCCGGGGCTCACTCTTCAGGGGCTTCTGAATCTCTTCAGGCGGATTGTCCTTGTGGTACCTGAGGAAAGGATGCAAAATGTTGGAACAAAAGCACACGCAGGACTGGAACTTTGCTTTGCTATAGTGCTTCTGGGAATCTCTCCTGCAATAGTCAATGACCTGGCATTGCGAGCAGAAATGCTCAAATCCAGGATTGCAGCTAAGGCTTAGGATTCTTGCAAACAGGCCCATGGCCCCAGACCTTGCTTAAGATGGCGGTCTTCACGTTTGGCAAGGGAATCTCTTCATCTGTGCCACTGTCTTCCACCATGTTCCTTATGACCAGTCAGTGTATACATTACCTATCAGCAAGCATCGATGAAACTGCAGGTTTCAAGCGGGAACATGCTGTGGGTGGCATTTGCTGCAAGGGTCTGACTTGTTGAAGGGGCAGAAGAGCCATTGCTACAGTACTGCCCCAGGCACTATAATTCACCTCCGATTCACACTAATCTACCTTAAGTTGCCTTAACTTGCCTTAAGTCGCCGTAACTCCGTAACTGACCTCTCGATTATTGTCTTGGTGCCACTTCTGCTCAGAACCAGGCTTGATGAGGGTAGACATGCAGGCCACTTCCGGCTCCACCTGCGGCAGATTTTGATACGCCGTACACCACTATATGTGAGTTTCAAATGCTTCAAATAGACACACAGGTTTCAAAACTAAAGCATTCCAGATTTGTGTTCTCAAAATGATGAAGCAAGCAAGTGAAAAGATAAGCTGGAAAAAAAAGTCTTTGAGACAAGCACTTGAAGAAAAAAATGTGACTGAGCATTCTATGCTCATTGCAACTCTCGAACGTTGTTCATCATATTTCATAATTCCTTTGTTATGTGCTCTGCTGTCTAGTTGTAGAGCGTCTGCTTTTGATTTGTTCACATACTAGTGTTTGACTGTTTTTTTTGTGCTCTTTATATAAGCGGTATTGATTCTAAGGTTTGCACGTGAGTTTTCCATAGTCTAAATCCGCCCACACCGCTTTGGCGGTGAAGGCGTGCTTATTGGGGGGCAACAGCAACACTAAATGCTCAATGACATTTGTTAATATAGCAGTCGCTATATCAGCTTTAGCTGGGGGGGGGGCCAAAAACGGTTTCGCACCGAGACCAGACCCCAAAAACGGTTTCGCACCGAGACCAGAATTCGGTGGTGTTTTCGACATTTTTCGAGGATTTTTGGGTGTCTGAGCCCAAGAGGGTATTGAAATGGAATTTTGGGTCATTTTGGTAGCTTTCCGGCAATGGAAAAACGGCCAAAAATGAAAAAAACATTGTACATAGCAAGATTTTGCAGGGTTTTTGGATGCCAGAGCATTGAAAACACTGCAAAAACAAGTGTTTTGGACTGACGTTATAGCAAAAAACGTGTAAATTACCGTATGCTTGACTGGAAACATTACAAAAACACTGTCAAAAGCAATGTTTTGGAAGGATTTACTGCCTTTATGGCAAAAAACGTGTAAATTACCGTCTGTTTGACTGGAAACATTGGAAAAACACTGTCAAAAACAATGTTTTGGAAGGATTTCTTATATATATGTTGGAGTTGGCTACCGGCATTGGAACATGGAAAAATTGAAGAAAACACTGTAAATAGCGGTATTTTCAACGGTTGGGGAGATAAGGGAATTGGAAGCATTGTCGAACATGATGTTTTCGACCGGTTTTATGGCGACAAAAGTGTAAAGTACCGTGCTTTGAAGGAAACCATTGCAAAAACATGGAAAACACATTCAAAGAACACGGGATTTGGGGGACTATCTAGGCGTCGTTGTCTAGCTATTTGAAATTCCGCAGCTTGGAGAGCCTCCAAGGGAGGGAAAAGTGAAAATTCCATAGCTTGGGAAGCTGTCACGGCGGGGAACAGTGAAAATTCCCTAGCTTGGGAAGCCCCCACGGGGGGGAAAAGTGAAAATTCCCTAGCTTGGGGAGCCCCCACGGGGGGGAAAAGTGAAAATTCCCTAGCTTGGGGAGCCCCCACAGGGGGGGAAAGTGAAAATTCTTAGCTTGGGGAGCCCCCACGGGGGGAAACCACCCTTAGCCCCTCTCACGGACCGAAATAAACCTGCGGTGTGGGCGGCCACCCCACGCGGAGCGGGGTGAATATACTCTCTGCCGTTTTGCACGTTTTTTGTCTTCGTCTTCTTCGTCTTTTTCTTCTTGTTCTTCTTCTTTTTCTTCTGTACAGCTAGTTTTTTCCAACAATTTTCCAACTGTGAATGAATTGTTGTGTTCATGCAATATTCAGGTGTTCTCTTTGGAACTATCCTGCTATTGCTAGTCTATGATGGCAAAAAGTTGCTCATGTTGCTCATGTCGTGAAATGTTGTATTTTGCTCTGGAATAGATCTTGGCCAGTTCAATATAGGTCATGCTGCTAGAGCATCGATTAGTACACAGGTACCCTTCAACGAATCCGCTCTCACATGTCTCTACTTCGTATCAAGATATTAAGCAGTGTTCTTACAGTCTTTCTGCTGTTTTCTGCATACTTTCTTGCAAGCTGGATAGAGTAGAATGGCATTGCTTAGCCCAAACCAAAACCAGGGGATCCTTCCTAACAGTCCTCACAGTGAAGAAACGCGGACTGACATGTCTTATCCAATTCTTATCCTAAATAGAGTTGCTTGCCAGAGAAACACTTCGCATCTGATCCATGAAATGGCTTTGCTGTGATACTGATCATTTACTGGATTGTTTCTCACGCAACGCTCCAGAAGTCAAGTACAGCAAAAGAAAAAGTATTTTCACAACTGTAGGAAGCGAAACAATTTTCACAGGGCTGTATATAAATGACGGCACACCAATTTGAACGGGCCAAGAAATGCTGTCACATAACGGGACACACTTGTTGTAGTCAAGTTCGCAATGAAGGAGGCGGCAAAGTAGTAGCCAGTAGAGGACGAATAGAGATGAGATACATTAATTTTGGAAAAGAAAGTGTCGAAGCAAGGAAAGAATACAATTAAGTCGGAAAATCACTAAAGCAAAACCAGAGTGGCACGTTTTGTGGGTGAACGCTCTGTTGTCACGTATCGATCCGACTGATCTTGAAGTTGAAACAAACCGAAGAACTCTTCTCCTCTCGTGGGTGACCGTGTCTCTGCCGCCTTTGCCGTGCATCCCTTCAATGAAAGTGGATTCTATTTCGACTCATCTCTGATTCTGCCTGAATCTTCAACAAAATCCTAGATCTATTCTTGCCGGACTCTTTTTTGCTCAAACAACGGTGCTTTTGCAGAGTGTTTGGTGTCTGTGTGTGTATTTCCCCTGGGCTCCCGTTTATTTATTATCCTTTCTGTTGGTTTCTTGGCAAGAAGAGCGCATGGACTCAGACTTTTGACTCGACGATCCAATTGAAGAATGTGGAGCACAAATGACTTGTTGCATACCTGTTTCAGAAACCTGGAAATTTACTGGCGGCTTGCACAAACAATCAAAGCACGTTCTCGAAGGCAAAACATACACTCGTCCTTCCCGGCACCCCCGTCACAGACCTCACAATAACTTTTTGTTCCTGATAGGCTTGACATACGTAAGGCAAATTATTCCAGGGAGTGTTGAGAGTTTTGAAAATGTAATGAAAAAGGCATTAAAAGACTACTCAGAACTTAAAACAAAAGTCAGGAATCACTACCCATAGCCTGGCATAGCCTTTGCTTTCTTGGCCAATGCCTGTTCCCTTATGGGTACCCATCTGCCAAACCGAGCACATAGCAAAGTATGACAGCACGAGCAGCACGATGCCTCAAAGATCTCACCCTGGGAAGACTTCAGTGTCAGCTTCTCGCCCTGCCATAGGCGATCTATCCACAAAGCACGGCCAAATCCCCTCCAAAGTCACCAGCTCCGCCTCCGCCATCTTCGGTACCCAAATTGGCCTTGCGCATTGCTCAAAAATCTCTAAAAGCAGGCAGATGCAGGCAGCATGAGCCCCTGAGCTTTGTAAACTTGCATCAGAACAAAAACGTCCAGTGGTCAACAGCTTTTCGAAGTTCATTGACTTCTTGTCGTTTCCATTGGTCTTAACTGCTACACACCTGCCTGGTCGCAAGATGTTTCTCAACCGTCAGGCTTTTGAGCCGAGTCCAAACAGCAACCACTCCAAGACTTCAAGAGCAGGCCAAACAAAGCCAAACCAAGGACTTGTGACTTTTTGCACGATACTTGCATGGAATTTTCATACACTAGCGTTGGAGAGTGTTCTGGATATTGCAATCAAAAGAAGGTCAGGGAGTGACTCTTTTGTGTCGTCCCAACGCATGGGCTGACAATCTGGTCTTTTGAGAGTGTCTTTTACTCCACGTGCATGTTTGTCATGCACATCACTGCACATCAATGTTCTCTTTGCAGGCCCTAAGTCGACTGATCTGAAAGAGATAATGCCTGCAGTGAGGAAGCTGCTACCCAAAGACTATTTTAGTCTGGGAGAAGTTCTGCCAACTGCAGAACCCGCAGCATCCGCAGCTAGTTGGGAAAGCCATTTCACCAGTCCGAGGGTTGGCAATCAAAACTGCGGGATTGCATCAAAAAACATCACAGCACAGCACAAAGAAACGGCATTACGGAGGACAACTACAGCTCAGGATTGCTCGGGTCGTTGTCTTCTGACTTGCTGCCTGGCCATGTAGATTCATGCAGTGCAAGTAGGCGCACGACCCTGTTACCATCGCAATTCCCATGCAAAACAGCTTTCGACAGCATCCCAGCAGATATTTATTCTATTTTCTCGTTCTGCATTTTATTCATTTTTATTCTGGATTTGTTTTCCGCAATGTCAATCATGTCAATCCTGATTTTGGCAGTCAAGAGAGGATGACTGCTGTACCTCCAGGTTTATGTACGATGACGATAACGACTTAGAGTAGCTCACACAAGTGCAAACAGGCTGACAATCATCCAAGAATCATCTATCAGTAACGCGGATTGTGGATACAGACACAGATGATACAGTATCTAACTAGCGTCTCTCTAAGGGCACTTGTCAATATCTTGTGGCCAATGGCGCCACTGCACCTCCCCCATACCAGCTGCGATTTGCTCATTCGTGACTGCTGTTGTGGCATTCTTGTGTTTGCAACGCGCATTCTTTCTGGTGGTCATGGTCGCGGTTGCGGTCGCGGTTGCGGTCACGGTTGCGGTCGCGGTTGCGGTCGCGGTTGCGGTCGCGGTCGCGGTTGCGGTCGCGGTCCGGGAGGTTGTTGTTGTTGTTGTTGTTGTTGCTGTTGTTGTTGTTGTTGCTGTTGCTGTTGCTGTTGTTGCAGTTGTTGTTGTTATTGTTGTTGTTGCTGTTGCTGTTGTTGTTGATGATGATGATGGTGATGCTGGTGATGCTGGTGATGCTGGTGATGCTGGTGATGCTGGTGATGCTGGTGATGCTGGTGATGCTGGTGATGCTGGTGATGCTGGTGATGCTGGTGATGCTGGTGATGCTGGTGATGCTGGTGATGCTGGTGATGCTGGTGATGCTGGTGATGATGGTGATGCTGGTGATGCTGGTGCTGGTGATGCTGGTGATGCTGGTGATGCTGGTGATGATGGTGATGCTGGTGATGCTGGTGATGCTGGTGATGCTGGTGATGCTGGTGATGATGGTGATGCTGGTGATGCTGGTGATGATGGTGATGCTGGTGGTGATGCTGGTGCTGGTGATGCTGGTGATGCTGGTGATGCTGTGATGATGGTGATGCTGGTGTGCTGGTGATGCTGGTGATGCTGGTGATGCTGGTGATGCTGGTGATGCTGGTGATGCTGGTGATGCTGGCTGATGCTGGTGATGCTGGTGATGCTGGTGATGCTGGTGATGCTGGTGATGCTGGTGATGCTGGTGATGCTGGTGATGCTGGTGATGCTGGTGATGCTGGTGATGCTGGTGATGCTGGTGATGCTGGTGATGCTGGTGATGATGGTGATGCTGGTGATGCTGGTGATGGTGATGCTGGTGATGCTGGTGATGCTGGTGATGCTGGTGATGCTGGTGATGCTGGTGATGCTGGTGATGCTGGTGATGATGGTGATGCTGGTGATGCTGGTGATGATGCTGGTGATGCTGGTGATGCTGGTGATGCTGGTGATGCTGGTGATGCTGGTGATGATGGTGATGATGGTGATGTTGATGTTGATGTTGATGTTGATGTTGTTGTGATTGGATGAAAGGGGGGGTAACAGGATCAGGTACCTGGAAGTATCACCTACTTAACTCTAGTCTCCCTCTTGTCCCTCCATTCCTTTATAATTTCTAATGAACATGACCTTGGCCCTTGACTTTGAATTGCCTCCCCACACCATCAAGCTTGTGCCAGGTAGACCAGCATTCTCTGTGGAATTCTCATCCTGAAAGGCTGTTTCCCAAGCTTCCAGAGCTGTCAAGAACCATGGCAAGCACTGGAGTGAACAGTGTGGAGAGTTTGACCATGCCTGCTTTTTCTCTGAAGTATTGGATTTGTAAAAGTCTCGGAAAGACCTCTGCAGGCATGGTGCAATGTGTTTCCCTTCCTGAACTGGGAAGAGGATGCAAGATTTGAACTACTGCCACATCAATCAAGGAGATAACTAAAGCCTTTGACGAGACCGCGCACACCGCAGGAAATGTGCTGGTTTAGATAAGCAGTTAGATAACCCCAAAGCTCTCATGAAAAGTCATGGAAGTGGCATGGGAGAAGAGATAAACCAACACGATCAAATTCACAAACACAAGCAAGTTTTGTGTTGAAGAGCAACAGCATAGCCCCGCATCTGCCACAACTCTGACGCACAAAAAAACAAAATCAGTATGTATTCGGTCCACAGTGTTTTTTGTGTTCTGTTGCAGAAACTTCGGGGAAAAAAACAAACGTCTCTTCAAAAAATGCTCCATCGCAATTTACAATGTCTTTGGAACCTTGACAAAAGCAACATGTACTGGTATTTACAATGCGATAGATACATGTGCATGTATGTGCATGTATATGTATGTAGCACATATACAGTGCAAGATATCCAGACCTACAACAACACCGTTGTGCATGATCTTTCGGCATGTTGCGTTTCTCAACTATATACCAAAAACATCAAAAAACAACCCTTCACACAAAAGACCACTGCAAAATACTGTAATAAGACGCTGCCTCTACACCCCAAATACTTGAGGCCGGTTCCGCATGTAGTCATCGGAGTCTCCACTGCCATTTCCGCTAAAGTTGAAGTCGGAGAAGTTGAAGTTCCTCTGTCATTCAGCGACTCCAAGACTCAAAGTTGAAGCAAACCTCTATCAATCTCGGAGAAACTCAGAATCAATATAGAGCTTGTCCTGAAGAATTCAGAGTAGTTTGTTCCATTGCGGCCTCAGCTGGCAACGCTGAAGACTGAAGAAGAAGCGGTGACGGAAGCACAGTTAAGAGATGCCAATAGAACAACAACCGCAACCGAATACGTTGGTTTCCTCTCAGTCGCAGGAAATGTTGGGCAATAGACTGAAATTCTTGTAGTACTGCTCGTAGAACCTTGTGCATCCAGAAGCGCTTTGCTTCTTTGCAAAGTGAGAACATCTTGATAGAAGCACTTTGCGGATGGCCTAAGGAAACTCTGGCTGTACTTGAAGCAAGTAGACTGAGCCCAACTACTCTCTCATTTTGGGATCCTTCCAATAGTCGCGACCAGCATCACTGTACGGCACAGGGTCCACCCTTGGCTTCGAGAGCAGAAATATGTAGAAATCACGACAGTCTTGCGCAAACAAAAGAACGAACATGGCGCCCCACCAGATTTCAAGAAGATTTCAAGAATAGAATGCCATCAAGGGCTGACAAGGGCTGACGATGGCTGACGTCATGAAATTCCTTCTGGCTCCTTCTGGTTCCTTGTGTGGAGCTCAGGCCGAATCTTCTTGATCTTTGTGAGTCGCAGTGCTTCCGACCTGTGCCACATCACTCAGCTGCAAAAATTGCAACATAATGTTTATCATTGTTTATCATTGTTTATCCCTACGACAACGCCTACATCCTACAACCATTACTTCCACCTCATGTGCTCCAGCCGCCGCATGGCGTCAATCGCGTAGAAAGCTGGATCCTGCGTCAAATCCTGGCAAAGGAAACTGTCAATCTTGCTAGGTTTTGCTGTCTTCATTTAAGTTTCATCAATCTGTCTGGAAGTCTTGATTTGTTTTCTTCTCGGCCACTTGGTAAGGTGCCTGTAATTTGAAACATTCATCCATTTTTTTGGTCGCACTTGCAAGCAGAATATATCCGTTTGGAAATCCGCCGACTCCGGAACCTGGGGTGTTGGATTGTTGTAACAACATGTGGTTGTTGTAACAACAACAATAATTACAACAACAACAACAGCAGCAGCAGCAACAACAACAACAAGGACGACGACATTTAACAACGTTCAACAACGTACAACAACAAACATATGACATACAACAACATACAACAACATACAGCAACATACAGCAACATACAACAACACACAACAACATAAAACAACATATACAGTATACAACAACATACAATACATACAACAACAAAAGACAAAATACAGCAACATGCAACAACATACAACAATGTACGACAACATAAGACAAAATACAACAAATGCAACAAACGACGACGATGACACGACAAGGACGACGACGACGACGACGACAACAACCACAACAACACCAACAACAACAACAACAACAACAACAACAATAACAACAACAACAACAACAACAACAACAACACCAGCAACAACGGCAGCAACAACAACAACAACAACAACCACAACCACAACCACAACCACAAGGAACAACAAGCACAATCAACAGCATAGCTGGTGTGCCGAGCCCATCAATAAGAAGAACAAGTAGAAAGAAACAAATTCAAAAAGCATGGTTGGTGCAGCAAAGCACTTGCATGTGCCTCTGACAAACCCGCCCAAATGTAGATGCAATGATAATCTAATCAATGATGCAATGTATATAAATGTATATTGTGAATCAATGATGTTCCTGAGTTCCTGACTCGTTTTACCTGTTCATTGGTGACATTTTCATACCTACGGTTCCAAGAAAATTGTGATCAGCAGTGGAATCGTCACAGTTGCTCATCACGGTAAATTCGATTTGTTTTTTGCACATTCCAATGTTCGCACCAAAGAGTGAAGTTCTTCATCAGGTCAGCAACCCCAGAAGTCTCCTTCAAACAAGACTTGTCAGCGAGCTATGTTTGTGCAGAGTAGAATGGCTTCCTGCATTCTGGATGGCTTACTGTGCTACATGCAGTGCAACTACAAGAATTTCCTGTCCTTCTCTGCAACCCAGGTCATGTTCTTCATCACCTGGCTTCGCACAGAACATTATGCCATATGCCATCATTCGCAAAACAATGCAAAACATCTACCGATCCATCCAGTTTCGCACAATCATGACAGGCTGACATATCCAAGCGTTGCGTTCACGCCATTCCAGATCTGCAACATTGCTTGATGGAGTTGGAAGTAGGGAGTCCCAAACTACTTGTGAACATCGGGGCACTTTGTCAACTAGTTCTGGAAGCAGGGCACGCCTCAGCTACGATGAAAATGAACAAAGAGTGAGTGGTTGAAGACGATTTCAGTTTATAAAGACAACAAGACTACTGTAAACCAAGCAGGGGCAGGGAGGCAAAGCAAAAGCCCGTGTGCTCCAAACAGAAGCCATGGCTGCCATGGCTGCTCATTTCACCCTCAATCCAAGCTGTCACTGTAGCTCCAGGCTGTTCCATCTCGTGAGCTCTCTGCAGGATTGGCCGGACATGGTCCTGAAAAAGCGCTGCTGTGTGCAGCCCCTTGGCCCAAGTTGCCACTTGGTTCAGCTGTGTTCAGCTGTGTTCAGCTGTGTTCAGCTGTGTTCAGCTGTCAGTTGTCAGTCTCTGCTCTGTGTCTCCCAAATGGGTCCTGCAGAAGGGACAGCTTTTGCTGCAGGACGGTTGCGTTTGCCATCTGTGCCTCCTCCTCCCACATCCAATCCTGCTCCGAAGATACTCCACTTCAAGGGATTCAAGGGATTCAAGGGATTCAAGGGATTCAAGGGTATCAATGGTCGAAGCTGACATGTCCCTGCTCTCAAAAACTGGCCTCCATGGCCTGCAGTTGTTCCATCACAGCACTACGCTGCTCCTCAGTACCTCGGAGAGTCACGTTGCTCCAGATTGCTCAGTACCAACAGAATGAGTCACGAGTCACGGCCCGGCGTCCAGCTTTTTTTTGCGCGTGGCCGTGGCTGTGACTGCCTACTGAAATAACCATTGGGTGCAGCAACACTTGCTGGTCTAGAGTGCAGTCAAGATGGACTTGCAGAAGTAAGACAAGCAAAGCATGGCACACTTTCATATCTTTCATTTGCCTTCAGCAGGGTTTTCCGGGAGCCAGTTTGTTTGATGGAAGCTGGAAGCTCCAAGACTGCAAGAGGATCGACGAACCTTCACAGTACTTCTCGCTGTTGTCTATTAAAATTACTCATTCTCCAAGCCCATACAAACGCAGCCTTCAGAGCCATCCTTTAAGCCGTGATGCCTTCCAACTTCCAACTAACAGAAGTCGCAAGAGTTTATCACTTTATTGCTTTCTGATTTTTGCACAGGCATAGTCGCAGCATGAGCCAGGTGCGAGACATTCAAATAAACCAAACAGAAGGCATTTGTGGAAAAAACGTAAGATGAAGGCAGCAGCCAGGTTGGTGCAAGACTCCCCACAGATTGGTGAAGACTTATCGATGCTGCACAAGCATTGCATGCAACCGCCACTTTGCATATATACACATGTTCAAGGAAATCCAACAAGATTGCAAGCATGAGAAAATCTGTATTTACTGCACCTTTGAGTGGAGGCTGTTGAGTCTGAAAAGGAAATCGTGCCGGTAATCCGGATTCTGCGTACGCCGTTTATCCATGTGAGAAGTCACATCCCCCATAGAATCCGTAGAACATGCCATGATTATCGAATCTTGTTTGTTTAATGTTTCATGCAACTTGAGGCCAGGGATAGGTGAACAAAAGCTAGCAGGCGAGGTTGAAGCGGGGGACAATGTTTATAAGAATCGTATGTGCACATCCTTATTGTTTTTCGTCGGGTGAAGAAGATTCCAGGTGCAGGGAAGGGTTTGCCGGAAAACGTGGGGGAGGGAGACATTGCTGAAGTACCAAGTATGCCAAGCATGGATATGTACCAGCAGGATCCAGCAGGATCCAGCAGGATCCAGCAGGATGGTTTGGGCGCCTAGTGATATAATGTGAAGCTAAAGTTCAGGGACCCAGGGGGATTGAGCCTGTAACCATTCGATTACAACCCTTGCGTGACTTTCAAATGGATTTTCCTCAGTGAAGGCTTCAAACCCCTTTTCGACTTCATTTGGCTTCAGTCAAACTCTGTTTCAAATTCACCAACACTGCGTGCGTGTGTATTCAGCAGTGTATGAACATTGTGTATGTGACATACTGTATGCGTTTGTGTTGCTATGTCGGTGCCGGTGTGTTGGCGTGTTGATGTGTCATCTTGCGATAAAATCAGTATTTGTTTAGGCCCCTTGACGCAGAAGGACTGCCAGCATAGGCACTCCTCTGAATACAAATATCATCAAAGTCATTTATTGCACCTGCTCATGCCACCATGCAACGCAACACTATTCGGCTTTTCGAGCGTAGCATTGCAGCTGCGAGCAGTTGCATTAGCCCGCCTTTTTCTGATTGTATCTCAGTGATGCTGTTGAGGATTCGCATTGTTCATTCATTGATATCAACTGTTCATTGTGCACTCTGTTTAAGCACTCTTGTTTGTTTCTTTACGATGTGAAAACATGTTTGGCATGACTGGCAACAAAATGAATCAAGGAGAAACTCCGCACAGTATAGAGAGAGAGAGAAAGAGAGAAATAGAAAAGAACCGAGCAACTAATGTTGCTGACCATCAGGTGTGTCAGTATCAAGTAGTCAAGACCAAAGATCTTCTCTCAGTCCAGCACTGACGACCAATGAGTTCTCATCGGTGATTTTGTCCCTGGATTCGTAGATGTAGCCTCACAAACCCAAGGCAACCTGGTCAAACTGTCAAACCTGTTGTGATAGTCACTGATAGTCACAGTTTGGGGTCTGGTTGAGAGCCCGGCTTTCCAACTGATTCTTCACAGCGTTGGTCTTGGCAACGGACATCGATTTCGGTGGACGAGAGCCAGGCTTGGGTGCATTAACATTGGCATCAAAGATCCAGTATCAAGACTACAAAAGTCTACAACAAAAAGCAGAGGCGGACACTTTCTGGATTTCCTTGTCCACTTCACGCATTTCAAGCAAGCGATTGCGTGCCTATGCGGCTGCTCTAAAACCATGTGAAGGCAAGCAAAGCTGTCAATGTTTTAAATGTTTCAATGAAAACATGTTGAAGTGGCCTGGGACTTCTCTTCTGCGGATAGGAAACGTGGGTAAATACCATCAAAGGTTTCGGCCTGAGCTCCAAGTGAGGATAAGAATTGCCTCAAAGTTGCGAGAACATTAAGGCAAAACATGGCAAAACCTCAATATTCGAGCAGAAGTCCTTCCACCTGTTTGTTGCACAAACTTCGCGATCAAAACCGGCCTTTGCCAGAGTGTTTCCTGTGATGTGTTGTGATGAATGACTGCGTACGTTGTACTGCATACTGTGGTCAAAGTCTCCTTTGAGTGGATTTTTGCTTCGCCTGCTTGCAACACCCCCTCCCTCCCCGCGGCAACCAAACTGGTCTACAGGTACAAACGTTGGCTACAACTGCTCAAATGAGTTCTACGGCTAAACGTGGTACGGGGCGAGTTAACTGCTTCTTGGTATCCGACACCCGTTTCAACCGTTTCAAGATTGCATCTATCATCTGTCCATGTTTTTGCTCTATTTTTGCTGTTTCCCACTTATTTCTAGATGTTCCAGGTTCCAGGTACTTCATATGTGAGCTCCTCTTGAACGTGCCTACCCTCTTCATATGTGATGTCTTCTTGCAAGTGCTTGCAATCTGTTTTCGCGACGTGGTGGCGACCATGTCTGTCAACTTGGATTCCCGGAGGCTTTCCCCCCAGGTTCGCCGGGGTTCGCAAGTTCGGTTTTACCTTTCCGGTCCCGCCATGAGGCCGGCGCTAGTTAACTGCATTGCACTTTTTGCAACGGCAACTGGCAAGCGAAATTAAGATGAGACCACACCATCATCAGTGTAAAACATACCCCGCCACCCATTGCACTCATCGCATCCAATCTGAAATAACAACCCTGAGCATGAAGTTTGGACAAATTCTGTTTGGTACTGCAAAATCTACAAAGTTGAGCTGCTTGGTGCCACACCACATCCAAGGGAACTTTCAGCTTTTTGATCTGAAGCCCAGCTTTTGAAGAGGGTGACTAGGTCTGACCCCCCACGCTCTACCTTTTAGCCTTTTAGAGACTCTAGGCAGGTGCACAAAGAAATCCTTCTGTGTGAGTGAAAGAGCAACGTGCGCCTTGATCTTTGGTTCCTTGCAGACAGGCTCTAGGCAGAATGGGGAGCCAAATCGCGATCAAACAATCTTGCAGCTTTCCTTGTTTGTAGCCTCTCCATTGCTTTCTGGCTGCCCTTCCTTTGAGTCCTGATGCCAAATTGCATGATTGCCCAGCTGCATCTGTGCTCACTCTCGATGTGAACACCCAATGTTGTACTGCATATGATGCCCTTGCATCTCAAGGTCACTTTTTCTGAGCTGGAAGCCAAGTGCCACGATACCCAGATGCAGGCAGCTCTTGCAGCTTTCTGCATAAATCTATTCATTATCTGTATGCAGGCACGTGCATCTTTCTGTATAAAGTTGTGCCTTGCGCTGCTTTGCAGCTAGATGCGAGACTTTGCAAAAAGCAAAAACTTTGCAAAACAAATCTAAAGGATATTGTCATATCGCCGACTATTCCCCCTTGTAAAGCGCGAGGCATCTTTTGCGAATGCAGGCTTCGAAGCGCTTAAATGACGGCTTTGACGCCTTTGTGCAGTCACTCTGCCAATTTCACAATACTATCCTCGGTTTTTCCAACAAGCCGAAGGAAATTGCAGTCTAGCGTCAGTTTCAATACCGAACTTTGCCAACCTTACTAGATTTAGTTTTACAGAAAAAAGTTTTGCGGACCACTTACAGTCCACGAGATACTGAATGCTAACAATCCTTATATAAGAATGCCTGATAGAGTCTTAGAAGATATGTGGATATGTGCATTGATCAAGATTTAATTTCCCCATTGAAGCTACTCTTGCATAGTTGAGATTTTTACCATATATATAATATTATATAATATAATATATATATATACACGGATATACCATGACACAGACTGAGCAAATCTCTGGCCTGATTCAATTCAAAGAAATATCCCGCAGAGCTTTTCATGTCAATGTATACTATGGGTGCCATGTATATCATACAATTTGCACTGATGCAGCTAGAGCTAGAGCTAGAGGACTTCCAAGGCTCGGTTGCCTTGTGACTTCCAGAGACTTCAATGTGCACTTCTCTCCGCAGCCTGGAGTATCCGACATGCGTCATGTAAACCCTGTAGATTTGAAGATGTGTAATGAGTGTAATGCTCTAATTGCGGGGATCCATTTGAACACAACAATGCATCACTGCTCAGGGCAACCTCCCAATCAATTAGCAAAGTTTTAGCCATGGCTTCTTGACCCAGAAGAACACATTCAGAAGCACAAAACAAGAGCCTTTGGCATGTTTCAGCATTTATATAGCGGCTTGCACAGGTAGCTCATTTGCCACTTTTGAATGTGTTTCACAGAGTCGAACAAGCAGCAACACTGCCTTGGAAGGGGAAAGGACTGGCATCGTCTTGCCATGGCGAAGTCGCTGCCTGGCCATAACTCTCGTCAGTTTCTCATCGAAAAAGGATGAAAGAGGTATGTCATGAACGGCGTTTCTTTGCCAAGTGGTGGTAAGGCTCCCACCGTGATGGAGAGCCTGAAGTGGAGGCACTGGCCAAACCCTTCACATCCAAGTAGTCCTTGCTCAGCCACTCCTGGATCAAATCGCGCTGCACTTGCGATGAAATGCGGAGCTTGGAACAGAAAAGCCTTTCCTTCGTACAAAGCTACTCAATATAGAAGTGCTAGTCAAGCTGACTGCTCGTCTTTGTTCTGGATGTAGAGATACCCAGGCATCCTACTTCCATGTGGAAAGACCCTGGAAGCTGCTTTCGGCTCTCCACTGGCCTCTGCACACTCACTGCGCATTCCCCACTCCTGCAGGCTGCTTGCACACACAAAGCATAAGAAAATATTTAAAAAATGTTCGCACAATCTGAAGGGCAGAGTCGGACGACCCAGTTGAAGCACAGCAAGCTCCTCTGGCTGAGTTTTGGCGCGGAGCAGGCTCAAATATGCAGAAAATCCTGACCTGAAAGGCAAACCACAAAACGCTTCACAGTTTCCTCCTGCTCTTTTCAAGACGTGTTGAAGCATTTGCCATGGTTCATGACGCACCCACTCAATATCCGGTAGCACCTCACAAAATTCTAAGATGTAGACACGGCAGGTAGCAGGGGCGAGCAAGCAAGAAGAATGCTGGACCCAATCCTCAGAACCCCAACACAACAGCGGCTCTTTCAGAAAAAAGCGACTTTCGTTCGCTTCTCCTTTGAGCGACTTCATCAGCTTGCAGAGTTCCCGTCCAAAGTCAATAGTCTAGAGAAGCAATGTCAAGAGTTGAAGACTCATTGAGTGGTTGTAATTTGAAGAAACGTTCTCTTTGAAGAGAAGGGAGAAACAGTATATAGTAGTCATATAGTATAGTGCATACTGTAGGAACCTGTGGGAATTGGATCGGGTACCTGCCACCGTCACATCTCTTTGATCTGAATCTGTAGCTTCTGCTATCTTCTGCTCAAAGTTTTCTGAAAATCTATATAAGTATTCCTCTAAGTGCTTTTCCTGTAAAGTCAATTTTGCTGACACCTTGGCAATAGCCTGACTGCTCAATGCAGCCGGGCTACAGCATGAGATACAGGTCAAAGCGAAGCACCTGTTGAGACCAAGATGACACATATCTGACACTTCAGGGATCCTGAGGGTCTGGAAATACTTTGTGTGTAATTCTGTTTCATGTTCATTGTGTTTATGAACGTTTCTAGGCCATTTTGAATTCAAAGCTTCGTCGGCATGAAATGGCATGAAACATGTGACGTCGAAGCCTCAGCGAGGACCGCCCAAAGCAGGAGCGCAATCGCTGCAAAGGGGCTTGCATCGTGATCCCAAACAAAGATGTCGTGGATGGTCTGGCGGCGGCTTCAAATGTGAGGAGTCTGTCTGGGTGGACTGGAAACTGAGCATCAAGACCCACAAACTTTCGGCTCTAAAGGAAAGACATGCATCTTCACCAATTCTTCTGATATTTTGTTTCAGGATTTATGCGCCCCTCTCCCTGACCGCAATCAGGAACGCAGACCTGAAGCTTCAACAACCTCAGAACTTCACAAAATTTACAGAAACGAGGAAGTACGAGAGAAGCACCTGGACACCATCAGCAGCAGTGCGAAGGAGCGGTTGAAGCCCGCGACAAAGGTCCTGCGCCGCTGCGCAGAACACTCACGCTCACGGTGATATGGATGCACACATCGTGCACAAGAATCTCGTCAAGCTGATTCAAGCTCTTAAAGCGAAGTCAGAGAAGGCTCTGTTCAATGCTTCAGTCATATGTGATGACGGTCCTTGACTGAGCCCGGGAGAACAAAACACAGACTTTGAACTGCGCTTCCAAGTTGAGCCTCATCATAGTCCGCATGCCGACTATCCTGCGAGCATCGATGGAGACTTCTATGTGCACATGCTTCCTGGCTGCAAATCACAAGACACAGATACAACAGTATGCATCAGTATGCCAGTATATAATAAATATTAATAAATTATAATGATATAAGTTATTATAAGTCCATATCCCAGCTGCACGTGCCTGTCGTGACAAAGCTCCATGTTCACTGCCAGCCTGGTGTAAAGCGACATCGAATTGAGTCTGAGATTTGCGACTGTGCTCGAAGATTTAGAATGGGTACATAAAAACAAAAAAATAGAATATTGTTATATCGTATATCGTATATTGTATAAAAATGTATAAAATACTTTCATGCCACTTTCTTCCCACTAGTCGTGACATGTTCCTTCACTCTACACTCGTTCGAGTTTGCCACTTGCACTGCCCCTGGGACTCCTCTAGGATGGCTGGAGCGGTTCGTTTTCGCACCAAGGTTGGCCGTTTCGCACGCACGGCCTGCATAAGAGCCAAGACTACAACGATTGCCGACAAAAAGAAATTGGTTAGAGTCGATATGAGTCAATGAGTCAATGATATACCATTGTTATCCATTGTCAACAAATCACATACTTGAAGCGCATTATATAAACCAAGCAATTTGGCCTGATGAAATTTTGCAGGCGCTCAATAATGAGATTGCTTTGATTTGAAAGGATTTGACAAAGTGAGATCTTCCTTTGTTGTGTTTCTCCCATTTTCTTCCCTCTTTCTAAGCTTTCCGATGCTCTCCAATGCTTTCCGATGCTTTTCTGACAACGTGAAGCTGTCTCACCTGGGTGCTTGCAGCTTTCAAGCGTAATTAATGTCTTGAGGGCGATTGACTAGCGCTGGGGTGTCGTTGCTGCTTAGAGCCTTGGGACGCTTTTAGAAATTCAAAATGAGCGGCAAGCGGCCATGGAAGAGATGTTTGCGGTGCCCTGCGGTGTCTGATTCAAGTTTCGCTGTGAAAAGAGCTGAAAACAGCAGCCATCTTGGATGATCTCGGCTGGCTATTCCGCAGGCTGAACAACAAAGAACACCAAAGAGCAAGCTTGTAATCAGTCGTGATCCTCTTGTGACGCATAAACGCTGATGTTTTTGCGTTGCCACGCTAGGATGGAAATCCAAAGGCCAAGGCCTTGCGGTGAGCGCTTTCTTTTGACGACAGGTCTGGGATCATCCCGATTTCTCTGACCACATTGTCCAATAGGCAGAAAGCCTGGTGATCAAATCCTAGTCAGCCAGAACCCAACTGAGCCCACTGGAGTGAAGTTCACAGAGCAGTGCCTGCACAAAGCAACCTTCATGGCCCATTTAGAACAAGAAAAACTCTTTGGCCGTTTGAGCAAACGAAGTCTGTATACTTCTATGCTTGATCCAGGCGAAATTGGATGCAGAGTAGGCGTTTCACTCAAGGTTGCGATTTCTGGATGTTTCTGGTTTCTTGCCATGGTACTGAGGTGCTTGAAAGGGTTTCAGACCTGCATGTTTTCGCAAACTGACAGCACTCGGAACATTCGCATCCTTAGCCTGCAAAGCCAAGAGTAGAACAATTTCGGTGTTGCTATTCTGTCTCAACTCAAGGTTGCGCAACGTCTCTGCTTGTTCAGGCCTTTTGGATGGTAGTTCTTCAAGCAACTGCTTCGCTGCGGGTTTCTCATTTGCAAACCGAAACAAAAATGATTGGAGATCCAGTCAAAGTCTGCATCTTCAAACGCCTCTTCTTTCTCGTGAAAGTAATGGCGCAGCATAAAGCAAAGAAGACCAAGCGGAAAAAAAGCAGGATAATGCCTCAGTCTGCAAAGCTCAAACATGTCTGTTGAGACTGAAACAGCGATCACTCGGAGCAACCATAATTTGTCAAAGCGCTCAAGGCAATACTTCGCACCGACGTTCCATAGAATCAGCGCAAACAATGTTCGCGTTGGACTTGCCCAGAATATTAAATCTGAGCGTGGGAGCAATTTTGCTTCATTTGAGTGCACATGACTTTCGTTGATCAAGTGATATCAAGAGGTATCAAGTATGCAGTTTGTAGTGGAAATGCCAAACTTTGTGCAAAGTGGTTCTTCCGGCTCAGGGGAAAAAAAAAACGTCCGAATTACCCACGTTTTCTCACCAATCACAGTTGATGAAAGAAATGATTCGACCGAACAGGCCTAGGATCCAGAACAGAATCGGAGATAGGAAACGACTCCTCAGCAGCAACATCTTGCATATGAAGAGACGCACAATTCCAAATGCAAGCTCGCATAATTCCAAGTTCCAACATCTTACAGTAAACTGAACTACACGCCAAGCTGCCAAATCAAGTCTACCAAATGCATTGCAGGACCATATACTGCATCAATGTCAAAATGGGGTAACCTTCGCCAGGCTGAGATCTGCAGCACCAACAGCAGCATTGTGAAAAAAATATTGAATGAATGTGGTTCATTCAAACAGAATGGGTGAAATGTATAAATTAGCAATCACACGGTCGTATTCCACAAAAACATGGTCTTAGCAGGACAACCACAACAGAGTAGTCAACACTCTCGAAAGCACGGGCCAAAGCTGGTCCACGCGTATGGAAGGAAAGAGGCTAGCTGGAAAAGTGATTTCGAGAGATACATTGCCAAAACAAAAAGGCACAACTATGCAGAAAGCATCTCTCTGGAAACCGACCTCCTTCAGACTCAAGAACTAGCAACATGAGGGCAACAAATTCCTATATATTCTGCACTAGATTCGGCAATATATTTTGAGATATGTTCTGGCATATTATCTGACGTCTTTTTGGAATAGGTTCTGGGATATTTCAGACCTTCTGTCCAACTTCTTGTTCCTAGTGGGTTTGCATTCTGCAGAGTGAAACTTGTCACAGGTATATAATATAGCTTTTTCATTTATCCTTCAAACGTCAAAGAATCAGCTTAGGATTCATCAGTCCCTGCAGAGCAAAGTTTGCAAGAAGCAACTAGGAGAAGGATTTTCTTTACCTCAAACAAAAACATTCACACAACTACCTTGCAAACGCCTGCTGTCGATAAGGCGCGAACGGTGGAGGGACTGGCGGCAACGGCGACACAAATGCCTGGAACCGCCTCACTGGCTTGACGTCCAGCATCTGCACCTGAATCACGCAGTGTCTTCAGAGTGTGTCTCAACTGATTCAAAACATGTTCACACAAATTGTAACTACACGGGGTGTTTTCGGGTATTTTCTACATTCCGCCATATTCGGCCTTTAAACAGGTCTGTCTTACTCACCTCGGCATTTGTGTTCAAGGTCTCAGGACACTAGTGACTAGTGAAAATGCAGTTTCTTGCCTCCAAGAGAACGGCACCCGCACCAGTGGCTGGAGTCTTCCTTGCATCCTCCCCCGGCAGTGGCTGCGCCTGCAACTGTGGAATGGAACGTGTTGTCATTGTGCGCTTGTCCCCGATGTTACAAAGCATTGCCGCCCGCTTGAGCATGGGCATCATGCAGCGTCGCACCTCCGGCGGTCGAAGCGGAACCTCAATCTACAGAGCATTACAGAACGCAGACATGCACTTAAAGTCACTTACAGTCACTTAAAGTCACTTACCTGCTTGCCATACATGCCATACATGCCATACATGCCATACATGCCATACATGCCATACATGCCATACATGCCATACATGCCATACATGCCATACATGCCATACATGTCATGCATGCATCAGGTTACCTGTTTCTTTTCAAGAACATATTCCTTGACTGTGGAATCTGGGGACATGTATCTGTGAATGCATCTGTGTGTGGAAACATGTACATATGTGTTTGTGTCCATGTTTATGTATGTGTCTATGTATATGTACATATATACATATATATATATACATATGCACGTGTGTGTGTGTGTGTGTGCACAGTCAAACAAATAAAATGTATATACATATAGATAGATATGTGTGCGTGTGTGATGTGTGTAGTGTAGCTAATCATTTATGTACGTGCAAGAGAATGTCCAAATGCATATCAGGTCTGTGCATATGTGTATATTATGCATGTAGTTTGTAACTGTATAACATGTAGTATGTCTGTGCATGTGTCATAAATTGTATGCGCGCACCAGGCCATACGCACATGTACATTGCATGCACTACCAACAGCAGGCACAGAAAGTACAGCCAGGATGCGTTCTCATGATCAAACTGTGCAGCAATTCGCACACAAAAGTATTAAATTAACATTAATTGTTGAATAGTTTGAGCGGTCACAACTTGATTTAAAATTGCCAAAGGTGGAATCTCAGCATCACAAACCCTTCGGGAATATGCTGCCATGGAGCAAGGACATTAGGTGACTTGCACCATCACTGTCTATGATTCTTACAGTGCATGGAAGCGGTCAGAGAATGGCATCAGACTTGTCCGCGTTTTAGTGTAAGACAAGCCAACATCAATCTGTCCAGAAACACCCAGTCTCAATCAGCAAAAGCGGGCCCTGAAACCATTTGAGACTTGTCCACGACATGTGTGTGAAGTCATAATATCTCCGTCCTCACGACAAAATCAGTTTGCAGATGAAGCAACCCAGCCGCGGAAGGGTCTCGAGAGGGGCACCTGTGTGTCACTGTGACAAGAGTACGCTTTCAAATGCGATTGTGCGATGATAATGTCACTGCACCATCCTAAGGTTGCCAAGCCACTTTAGCCAAAGATAGGTCGAGAAAGCCAAGGGCATCATCCCTGGTTGCGGTGTCCTTTAAACACATCGATGAAAATGCGAAGAATGCAGGCAACAGACCCAATGGCAGTGAAGCCAACAAAATAGGTTTTGCTTTACGCACACTGTCGTTGCGCTTTCCAAGCCCATCACACGACATCCTTGGTTCCATCATGTTCCATCATCGCTCAGCCATGTCCCCCAGCCTAACATCGCCTCGATTCATTTCCTCCCTGTCACCTGTAACATCTTGATACATCTTGTAACCTCGCAAGGCCGCCCCAGCACAGCGCCCGCCAACATCATCGCTCCAATGCAGTCACCTTCGCAGCACAGCACCCATCTCCAACACCACAGTGTCTTCTCCTCTCAATTCCATCGCCTTCTCTTGCAAAAAATGCACTCAACCTGAATCTCAACCTGCATCCTGACCTTTTCCCTGACATGATTCCCTTGGCCGAAAGCGACAACCGAATCAACCAAGCTACACAAGAATGAAATTATCAGGAATGTTCAAAAAAACATCCGCTGTTTTGCAACCAGCTTGTCCGGTCCTCGTCCCACACCTACAGGGTTGATTTGCTTTGATGCACATCACGGATGAAATGGAAGCCACAAACAGAAAATTCCATCATAACAATTCTGCTTCATTCAATACAAAGCGCGTCAGACAAAAAATCAGGAAACATGAGGAAAAAATGCAGATCAGGCGAGGTTCCGCCTAAAAAAAAAGAGCGACGCGACCTACGGACTTTGCCTCCAAATGCAAAAAGGAATCTAGTCTACTCACGCGAAAGGCTGTCGTTACATCCCAGCCTCAGAGAAACCCAACAAATCGGGCGGCAAATGAGTGGACTTCAAGTCACATGTCAAGTCACTTGTTCGGTCCTTCAACTTAGAAAACTTTGAAACCTCCGAATCTCTGAACGCTTTGGATATCTATGTGGATATCTTTGGATCAGAAATGTTGCCGCTCTTGGCATTGCTGAGCTCCGTGCGAGGCTCGAGCGTGGCACCAACAGTACAAGTCCTCACCTTGCTATGTCCACATGATCCACATGTTCGTCAGTCAAACGCTCACGCCTACTTTCAGAATAACAAACAATGCTTTACATAGATTCTATAGAGTTACATAGCGCCTGTTTTGTCAAGATTCATGTACAGAAAATCATAACTCATAACATAACATGTCTATGATCGCTGTTTATGTGCTCACATTCAAAATATGTCAATGCGGTCACAGTTTCTACAATCACATTTCATGCTGTATCTTTCCTACGCACACACACACACAACTTGGCACGTGATGCAAATCTCATCATATCTCTGTCCCTCGCCTGCACCCCATGCCCGACTCGAAGAAGGCAATACGGATCTGAACCTGGGCTTCAAGGGCTTCAAAGACCAATCGAGTACATCATTTCAGGCACGGATCCATCAGTTTGATTCAGTTTGATTGTTCGAGTGTCGCCGAGTGTCGCCGAGTGTCAGACTCTTTTTTGAAACCAAATTGAAGTCAGCAGCCAGCAAGCCTTTCGCTTCAATCACGCGTACCTGCTAGAGCAAATTAACAGCAAAAATCGCTCCATCACCGTTGCGCTTGGGCTAGCTCTGTTGAACTGATCTTGCCCTTTACTGTGCAAAGAACACACTTATATAATAATTCAATATCCTGACAAGGAAAACAGAAATGGAGGGTTATCACTGCTCAAACTTACGTAGTTTCACTATCGCTTTGTGGAGCTCAAAATGCATCAACACCAACACCCACAGAAGCCTGCAAAGTTGCGAACTCCCGATGCTCATCACAGGATGGTACAGGCATTCCACACAACGAAGCTGCACCTCATTTTGAATTTGGATGCGATGTTTTCCTTGAATGCACCCAATTGTTGAATCCATGGGGGGCGCATAGTGCCGTGTTATCTTGTTGCACCCATGATGAGGAATTCAAAAACACAAATCAATAACACAAACCATGAGACCCTTGATTCCCTCCGCATTTCTAGACATGCAAAGGGATAGAAGGTCAGCAGCTCGATATACTACAGCGGATCTTCTGATCATGCCAGCCATGAACTCTGCGCACATTTGCAACCGATCAAACGACGAACGCCACCTTCGGTGAACCCCAGAAAAAACTTTGAAAAGAGACCAAGAAAGCTCTCATCATCACAGTTTCATCTCTCATCATTCGATCAAAAAATACCGTCTCTTTACACAGCACCAACAGCAGCTAAGCAAGACTCCCAACATGCAGCATCCTACGACATTGGTCATCGACACCTTGCAAGCCCTTCTGACCAACAATCGTTAAGCCCTCTTGAGACTCTTGAGTAATTATACGAACCATTGGTCGCAGCCTCAGCATTGCCGGTCTTGTGCTGGTAGGTACATATATATATATATATCTTTCAGTTTAAGGGTTAAGGTTCTCAGCATTGCAGTTCTATTTGTTTTAGTTATTGTTTGAGTTATTGCTTGAGTTGTGGTCGAAAACTATCGAAAACTGTGCTTCTTGGGGTGGCGCTGAGAGGCTTCGCATGCTTTCCTGCCTTTACCGCCTCCAGAGCTGCCGATGCAGCCTGCGGGACCAACTGAAGGCTGACGATTTGCTACATAATTTGGCATAAGCCGCACATTGTCAAGTTTGATGAACGCTCGCGCAAACAGCAAAGGCCAGGACAGCAATCTACAAGCTGAACAAAGTGAGTCCAAACCTCCTCCGGATTCTCTGCAATTGGAGGAGCAGCAACGCAACTATTGCAAACCTCGAGTTTGCATTCTGCTCAGGACACAGGACATGACAGAACTTGCTGTTTGAGGTTATGGTGCCCAAATGAGCCCAGAAAAGCAACAAAAACTATCTCAAAAAAGAGAAATAGAGAAGTTCTATGCCATGAGTGTCTTACTTAGTATTGCTGTCCATGCTGTGTGGTTTGTAATCCGTATTTCGCCTTCGGTTCATGTTTTGAGTCTCAAAGCATCTAATGCAAACTTGCCGGGCTTGCTCTTTGAGGTTTTGCAGGATGGTACTCAAGTACCAGTTCCCTTGACCTGGAGCAAGTGCTGCAAACCACCTGCAGGACACTGAGAACGGGGAAAAAAATATCACGCCAGTCGAATCCTATTTCAAGCATTTTGGCTCTGTCAATCGAATGTTTCAAGTCTCACATCAAAATCAGGAACTCTTTCCAAACACCTTGCCACATCTTCGGCAGTGGTGCTTTCGCCGGAGTTGCATAACCCCAAAGCGTGCATGGCAGTTCATGCAAACCTCAGTCTGAATGCTTCAGAAGGGCACAAGATGGGACAAGTATGCTGGAATCCAACGTTCGAAACCTTCTATCCGATTCAATGGCCTTCTATCCTATCCCACAGCGAAAGGATGGTACTGCCAAGGCACATCAGTCGCAGAATCATTCACCCACTCAGTACAAGTGGAGCTTTCTGATGTTCTACGAGGAATTTCGTGAAAGCTTCCACCTTCGGCAGGTTGTGAGCAAAACACTCCTGATTTGGCCTCTTCCACCAGCTCAGGACTGACTCCCCGAAGTCAAAAAACAGTCACAAACCATATATATATATATATATTTTTATAATACCTGAGAAGGGGTGGAACGAAAGCCGGCGCTTGCTTTTTGACTCGCGCGGGGGCGCGTGAAACTCCACCTCATCCATATGGCATGGCTCAAACATGAAGCGCCCCAACATCAACAATTGCTATCGGGTCATAATTTTCCAATCATTAAATGGACCTTTTTTAGGGTAAACTCCACGATTTTGTAACTTCTATATCCAAATATGTTTCCTACAATGTACTGCGGCATTGCGAAAAGTTCTATCTCAAGTTCCGTAAATCCGCCTTTGGTTGCTCATTTATCTTAAAACAGCGCAAGTTTGCTCCCACCTATTGTAGATAAATAATACCCGCTTTTTTGTGTGAACAATGGTCATGTGACCTCTCAAAGTCTAAATTGTTTTCTCCCCAGCGTGGTCCATGCTTCTCCGCGAAGTTCCGCAACATTTTGGCCGTACGGTGAGAAATCAAAACATAGCTCTACTCGCAAAATGGGCAGTGCAAACCCAAGACAATATTATAACATACGTAAGAAAGGGTATAAGAACGAATGAAAATCGAGGAAAACAATGCAAAACCCACGGGAAATATAGAACAGTGGCGAACATGCAGTCCAAATCAAAAGTATATATATTTAGGCCATTTACAGACCTGGGTACCCCCCCCACCCCCCAAGGGTCTGGAAAATAGGTATTTTACAGGAAATGTCGCGGAATAGCATCATCCCTGACATCGATAGAGATAATTGTTTGGCATCCCGGAAAATCTTCTCAGCTATCACACTCGCCAAACATCCCTTTTAAAAGGCACATATACTATCACGGACGTACAGATGCATATCATTCCCGTCATTGCCATTAGAAGATTCAAATTCTTTCTCGATGTTTTAGTACAAGATTCACTTTTAGTTCTGTTTCAGCCTTCTCAGTACGGCCTCTTACAATGATATTACAGCATTTGTCTCCTAACCTAGGTGGCTCCTGGGCGCAATCTTCATTCCAATGCTTTGTGACAATAACCAGAGGCCTGGAGCCTATGCATCACTTGACAGTCGACTCAGTTCTAAACCGGAAAGACTATTCCTTCCGTTTACCAGTAGATCGTTTTTGTAGTTCTTATCACAAAACTACCAGAATCAGGGAGGCACCAAAAAACGTCAAACAGCTTTAAGCATTATAAATACTCTAATCTGCAGATTGTATTTATTTTTCTTACTCTGTGAACGAAATCACACTTTTCTAACTTCACACAGATTACCATGAAACCAATTTTCCCATGCAACTCCTAAAATCTTACAACTCATACATCTTTTTTCCTATACCATCCGCATCTTGCTCCAAGGTTTCATGGCAATGTCTTGTACGCGAGTCAGCCACTATTTCCTATCACCAAACTACATTGCTCATCATCTAACATTATCTACAGAAACCAAATCGGATTTCCTGCTCAACGTTTCCGCTCGTTGACATTGTCTTGGTTTTCACTATATTTTTTAAAGCATTTTTTAGTTATAACATTTTCCTAGGTTTTCACTGTATTTTTCTAACATGTTGCATGCCTCCAAGCATGTTCACGCGTGTCCTCCATGTTGTACTGTTTTCTACATCGTTTCCTCTAGTTGTTACAAGCATTTCCTAGCTTGTACACCGTTTTCCTAATATTGTCACAACTTTTCTTCCAGTTTCCACTGCTTTTTCTACCGTTTCCTGTCCTGTGGTTACTTTCTTCTCTTTTGTAGGTTTTCACTGTGTTTTGTCCAGTTTTTTTTATTACATGCTTCCTACCATTTTCTCCGCTTTCCTCTATGGCTTTTTGTACCATTTCCTCTCGTTTCCTGCATTTCATGCATTTTCAATATATTTTTCCAAGAGTTTTACCCGTTTCCTTCAGTTTCCGATCGTTTTTGCACCATTTCCTCTGGTTGTTATCGCATTTTCCTGCACTTTCACTGTATTTTTCCAGCATGTTTACTGCATCGTCATAGTTTGTTCCTAGCAGTCGCTCCGGTTTCCTCCATGTTCCAACAGATTTTGCACCCTTTATTCTGGTTGTTATCACATTTTCCTGCCAGGTTGTTATCACATTTTCCTTCACTGTATCTTTCCAGCATTTTCCAGTGGATTTTGCACGATTTCCTCTGATTGTTATCATGTTTTCCTGCAGTTTCTATATCCTCTTCGTGGGTTTTCAGTCTATTCATGCACTTTTAATCTATTTTTCCAAGATTTTTACCCGTCTCCTTTTTGCACCATTTCCTCTGGTTTGCTGCATTTTCAATGTATTTTTCCAAGAGTTTTACCCGTCTCCTTCATTTTCCGATCGTTTTTGCACCATTTCCTCTGGTTGTTATCGCATTTTCCTGCACTTTCACTGTCTTTTTCCAGCATGTTTACTGCATCGTCATAGTTTGTTCCTAGCAGTCACTCCGGTTTCCTCCATGTTCCAACAGATTTTGCATGGTTTGTTCCTAGCCTTTTCCTCTGATCGTTATCATGGTTTCCTCAAGTTTCATTGTATTTTCCAATACATCCTCTTCGTGGGTTTTCAATATGTTTTGTCCAGCATTTTTTTACTGCATGTTTCCTATCATTTTCACCTCTTTCCTCCATAGATTTTTGCACCATTTCCTCTGGTTTCTTGCATTTTCATACATACCTTTTCAATATTAATAATATCTCCAAGAGTTTTACCTGTCTCCTTCATTTTCCGATCCTTTTTGCACCATTTCCTCTCGTTGTTATCACATTTTCCTGCACTTTCACTGTATTTTTCCAGCATGTTTACTGTATCGTCATGGGTTTGCGCCTAGCATCCGCTCCGGTTTCCTCCATTTTCCAAGGGATTTTCCATGGTTTGTTCCTAGCATTCGCTCCGTTTTCGTCCGTTTTCCAGGATTCCAGGGGATTTTGTACGATTTCCTCTGATCGTTATCATGTTTTCCTGCAGTTTCATTGTATTTTCCAATACATCCTCATGGCCTCTCCGGCCACCAAAAAGGCGGACCTAGGGGGAATCGATACCCCACCGTCAGCAAATTGCCTAGTGGTACATAATCCAGCAAAATGCTCCGTTTTCTCGCGCTCAACACAGGGGCACGGCGAGATTTCGTTCCCTTTCGGCAACCACCCCCCCCCACACCCCCTATTCTCACTTCGTTCGCAAACAGCAACTAGCCAGCTAGCTGGCTTTCTCAATATATATATATATATATACATGATATATTATATGTGCCAATATAGTTTTTGTCATGCAACTATACTGTATCATACTCTTATGCTACATTGTGTCACTATACTGATTCTTGCAGCAATTCCTCCCTGAACAAATACAATCAGCTACACACTGAGCACCGCCTGCCATTTGTGAATAGTCAGCAGCTACGGCAGCTCCGAAGTACGTAGCTTAGGCTGGGGGACGCGGCCGGGACGCCCCTCTCCGATATACACAGCTTGCAGTTGAGCAAACAGAAAGCTGACAGATCCTTGCGGACGTTTGCCAGCTTCAACTACTTCAACTACTTCAACTACTTCCCTTGTGTTTTCTGCGTGTGTGTGTGTGCGAGAAGTCCTATCACCCAATGGCTGGATCACTGCTAGATCAAAACACATTGGGGTGCATTGTCTCAGGAACTTGGAAGCGGCCGTAGCTTGTGCTTGCAAGCCGAAATTCTCAATTACCCTGTCCAGGGTATAAAGGAACGTTGAGGGACTTGCCGAGGTTAGGGCAAGGTTGGCATTCATCCTGGTATTTTCTCGGATAGACGGTCGCTTTCGTGTATCTGTTGGCGTTTCGGAGTTGAGAGTTATATAGTTGGACAAAGCGCCATGAAAATGACGAAGAAGGGCTGTGTGATTCGATGATTGAGGTGCAAATCACATGGACTGCGCGTTCAAACATGCTGTGTTCTTTTGCCTTGTTGATGGTTTTTGCCCTGACAATCAACTGCAGTTTGGCCCCTTGCTTCTGCTACAAGCAGTTACTTTTGAGATTTTCACTTCTAACATATTCAGGGTGACGGGTGTTCTGTCATTTCAAGTATGGCAAATGCGGAATTGATTCTGTGAGGGGACGTGACACTGGGATGTGGATTTGCATTCATATGTTCTCCCATCTTGCCACTTATCAATGGGATGATACGTGAACAAAATGTGAACTAAAAAAATAGTCTCTTGGCACCTCTTGGCCACATTTCATCTCTCTGTGCGTGTGCACACCGTAAGTCCGCCTGGTCCACGCACTGACATGACACTGACATCACTGACATCCAAATCGGCGAGGCGATAGGAGTTGGAGTCAGACTGCGGTCAGACTGCGCAAGAAACCAAACAGAAGCGCCTCTAGGAATCTACTCACTGCCAATCAGAAAAGCAATGGAATCGTACATATACATACATATATATATATAGACATTATACGGATATATACAGTACAAGTGTGCGTGATATATACTGTATTTGTATATACGTGTATACAAAAATGTACATGTACATACTTGGCAAGTGCGACTGGAAGTATAACAGCATAAGAATCAATCCCAACCATTCCCAACCCATCAAAAGAGTGTTGCTCATTGAGCTAAAGTCCTCCTTGGTTCCCTCAGCTCCATCTCCATCAGAATCAGCCTTCGATTGATGGCTTCGAATCTGCCTTTTTCATCCTTTTTCACTTTTTGTCCATCCTGGATCCATCCTTTTCAAACCTTCAAGGCATGAAACTTCGAGAAACTTCAGGCCGCCTGAGGTATTGAGTCAGCCTCCTCCTGTCATGACCGCAATCAACACATTTCAAGTCCTTCGAATTGGTGGAGAAATTTGTTGAGAAATGGCTCCAGGGCATAGGGCACAGCAGCCCCATCGCAGTCCTCCACATTGCTTGAATTTTCTTCCTTCGGCAGCAATTTGCACCTAGTTCCTTGAGTTCCTTGTCTATCTGAGTCTATCTTGCTTGAGCACTTGACAAGGTGGTGTAGTTACAAGATGTTACAAGGACTTGTTACAAGAGAAATCAAGATAAAAGCCTTTGGGATGGCCTGCCATGTCCTGCCATCCCAAATAAAGGACTCGGATCTGGGGAACGGAAGCAACGGAAGCAACGGAAGCAACGGAAGCATCGGAAGCCTGGGAACCTCTCAGAGGGCCTCAACCCGAAAGTCAACAAATTTACAGCCAAGCGCAAGCGCTCACGAAATTGGCAACTCAGTCCTCTGCACTTTCATTTTCCAAAGGTGTGTTCTGCACAAGCAAATGCAGCAAATGCAGCAAGAAAAAAAGACTTGATGTGGTCTACGTCATCTAATCTTCATCTAATCTATGTCGATCCAAGCCTTGTCAATGCTTTTCACTGGCATGGGCCTGAGCTCAGATTCTCAAGCACAACTTAACTTAGATTGCTTGCATCCTTCATCCTTCAGCCCCGCACTGGTCAAAGATGGCTGTTGCACTTGATACCTGGACAACCTGAGAAGCTTCATTCGAAAATCAGGATAAATCAGCATAGATCAAGCAACAGTTGCTTTTCTAAGCTTTGCTGAGATACCGGCCCCACTGCCGCTCAATTCAAACCTGAATCGCGCTAGGAGACAATAATGGATAGCTCTCAGCAATCTCGTGTGCATGCTGATACTTTTTGCCTATATAGTGCTTTGTCGGGTAACCGCCGTATCCTGAATTAGTCAAGGTTTCTGAGCCATGCTATTGACAAAGACAGTAGAGTGCCCTTGTGCTGCCACTATAAAGTACCTTAAAACCCCGCTATATGTCCAATGCTCAAAGCATCAAACTTCAAAGAAATCAGCGGCTCCTTCAAGTCCTCGTACCTTAGTCACAGAGATATGAAATAGCTCTATATGATTCTATATGCTGGTGTGTTACATTGGCTACTGCTTGGCACAGCCTTTCATTGCTTGCCACTCAAACCTCGCAGTTGGCCAAATCTTTATACTTCCTCTACTTCCTCTTACAACGGCCTGTCCTCCGACCCCACACTGATGCATTTGTTTGCCACTCTGCGATCTGGACTGCTGTGTGGCAGCATATATTCCAGGAAACCTCGACTCGTGGAAACACAAAACAATACAATGCAACAAAATTGAGTTCCAACAAGCAAAAGCAGAGTCAGACAAAGCTGTTAGAACTAGTGAGAACGAAGTAAAGATCTCGACATTCCAGCTGAAGAAAGCTCCCAACTCCCAGTAGCAGATTGGTGTCCCATTCTCCAACAGTGTGGCCTGCTTCCAAATGTCACGCTTTTCATGTCTTCTCACAAATTCGTTGAATCCTTAGGATCCTTCTGCCATGGGTAGTCTTGCCTTAAGGTCAAAGGATATGTTCATCTTCACAGTCTTCTTGGCTCGCAACTTGCCCTGACATGACTCTATTCACATTGGAGAAAGAATGCGAGCAATGCTTCACACAAAACTTGGCAGAAGCACCAAAGCTGGAAATAGCTCGACGCCTCGCATCCAACCTGAAACGGAACATCCAACAACATGCGAGGGAGTGAAAACTCATGGAAAAAACCATCCACCTCTGTTGCCTCTACTGTTGCCTCTACTGTTGCCTCTACATATTCGCATGACCTGTTGGTCTTTGTCCACTTACACACTCTTCGGGACAGCTGTTCTAAAGTTCAGTTGCGAGTGTGAGTAGAATCTCTGAGGGCCTTCTGATAAACACATTACTGAGGAGTCGCTATGAGGATGTCTTGGCCAGTGAAAGTGTGATTACATGCTCTCCTAAACTGCTCCCGTAAACGTGCTCCTCAAACTGACCATTGATTTTCAGAAATGAGCTTCGAGAGCATTTTTGAACACCATTTTTCATGAGAATTTCATCCACACTTTGAGGATACCGTTACCATTGCTCACGTTCCTACAAGTATGGAGCAGTGAATAATAATGACTAATACACTCCTGAGAATCCCTGGGACACGTGTTCGCTAGTGGATCATGCTGAAAGCGAAGACAAAGTTCTTGGGTTGCAGGTGCAGAGTATTCCTTTCGCAAAACACCTCTTCTTTTCGATCAATTCTGAGGGCTTCATGGGATGTACACAATAGACTGCTGATACAGCCAATAAAAACAGCACAAGCAACCATGTAGATCCGTGCAATCAAGGAGCCACTTTCATGTGGCTGGGAGGCATTCAAGGGCCTTGACTGCTCAAAGGAACAGAAGGAGAACCCACGGAAATCGCAATCTTTGAGCACCTAAAAGCAGTTCTACATCGCCAACAACTGAGTTGAGAACTCCAGCAGTAGGTCATAAGCATGTATCCTTGCATAAGCAGACACTTTGAAAAAGACTGCTGCTGGAAATCATCCCCCAGTTTTGGCGACCCTGCATCATGTCGGTGAAGTAGATCCTAAGCTCTTCAGCCAAGGAAGCACAAGACACAAGTTGCATGATACTCTTTGAATCTCTTTGAGACAATCGAACTGCTTCACTTTTCTGCATGCTCCATTACTTGTATCAATCATGCAGCGAACACACCAGCCAAGATTCTTTTTTGCACGGAAACTCACAGAGGAATTCACGCCATACCAAGCCCCACCTGTTGCCATTGCCTACATTCAGGTTGAAGCTCAAACTAGGTGAAACTACCAGTAGTTTCAGACAGTTTCAGTATCAAGTTGAACTCCTGGAGTACTTTGCCCAACCTCATCTCCATTGACGTGCTGGCCTTGTCCAAAAAGAGATGCCACCAAGCCCGAAATCAACAAGATACAAGAAGAAACCAATGGATAAAGCACCGAAGCAAAACGGAAATGAACTTCGAGAATGCAAAGACAATACAATACAAGCATGATGGCAAAGCTTTCTTTCCTGACTACACTCAAACTGGGGCTGATACTCAAAACCAAATCTGTAGCATCTTGAGAGCGGCGCTCCTAGTTGGTGAGGAGAGTGGTGACTATTCAAGCAACCTATGCTCTCCTTATTAACCATGATGGACATGATATGCTTCCACTGCAGCCTTCGAACGAACGCGACCTGTTTTGATTTGCTTCAAGTCCTTTAGGTAGTCGACCAACATGGATTGGATCTTTGGAATGCGCCAGCCGCCCCCAACCATCTCCACCTCTCAGAATTTTCAGTAATAGGCCCTAAGCACGTAACAGGCACGACATTACAATGACATTACAATGACATTACGATGACATTACCATGACATTACAATTACATTACAATGACATCATGGCGCCTTCTTGTTCACTTTGTCTTCCCTCCGCAACATGTACTTGCGCAGTGGCATGACTGAGGTTCGAACAGCTTCCAAGTCATCGAAGCTTTTGCTTGCAAGTCTCAGTGCATCCTCAACATGTACAGATAGCTAATGATAGCTACTCATTGCCAGCAAACTTTTGGCTGAACAACACACACTCGAGAATTCACACGAACTTTTGTCACGTTCTGCGAATGCTTTCAGCTTCAAGCTGAATTCAGCGAAATTCTCCGATTTTCAAAGCTGAATGCTTCATTCACGCCTCCAGAGGCTTCCGCAAATCGGAGAATAAATCTGCAGTCCAACTCTCAAGCTGATCTCGGGTGACCTCGAAGCCAATCTGAGACACGACGGCACGACATTGACAGCAACTGAATGCAACTGATGATGCAATTTGTGCAACGACATGCAATTCATGTGATCACGACAACGACAACAAACCAAGCATCACATAGCAACACAGAGCACATAGCACCACACCTGTTGAGCAAAATCCGTGTCCTCATACAGTGACTCAACTCGGAAGAGGCCTGGCGCAGACAAGGATGGAAAAGGCAAAAGAGCCAAGTCCCGAAAGAATCCGAAAGAATCCAAAAGAGCAGACTTAGAGTGGTCTGGCTTTGCGATCGTCAAGCTGAGCCTTCTTTGTTTGCACCTTAATATGCTCGAGCATGTATACTGAGGAACTGCTTGTCTCAAGCCATGCTGTCTTCGGCCCTAAGCTCTCGATTAAGAGTGGACTGAGGAATCAGCTGAGAACATGTTTCAATGCGAGTGCCTGCTTCTCTAACTTTTTCAAGGCTCTCACCTAGCACCAAATAGAATCAATAGAATCCCATTGAAATCCCATTGACAAGTGGTAAGACTGGTAAGAGCACCCAAATTGCAAACATGTCTGACATGTTCTGACATGTTCTGACATTCAAATGCACATAGTCTTCAAGTGAGGTGGCTGCGGACTTGTCCACGTCCTTCAGCTTTGGGTGTTTCGCCTCCCAAACTTCTTGGGCATGAGACCAGTATCAATAAACGCCAGAACAGGTCAAAAACACCTTGAGCAATCAAAGAGAATTAATGCATTGCTCCAGAAACAAGCAGACCCTGAAAGCAAGAGTTGCAGGATTTGAAGTGATTTTGAAATTAAAGTTAAAGATAGTTAAAGGCGTTAAAAGGCTTTAAAAGGCTTAAAGATTTAAAGATGCTGATAAGAAGAATTTCCCGTGGATCACCATGAAGTGCATCCACAGAGTGTTGTACGTCACAAGCATCGAAATTTACGAAATTTACCAGACAAGAAGACAAAGTCAGACAAAGTCGGTGAGCATAGATGGAAGAGAGATGGAAGCAAGGCTGGGAAAGGGAAAAAACGAAGAGTGATCGAAAATGCGAAACAGGCCACGGAAGAAGTCAGCAGTTCCATTCATACTTCATGGAAGATCTACCAAAAATGCCAGCCGCAGCGAAACACTAAGGAAGTCTCCAGAATAATATATGAGTCTCAAAATGCACAAACCCCTGAAGCTTAGCAAGCAATATCTTCAAGGGTTTCACCCTTGCACTCTACCCACCCACACACGCACGCATACTGCAAGACCAAAAGCTAGATGACATCATGGACTGCATAGACCTCATGGCCCATGAGAGTAAAACAAATCCCAAGTGCAAGTTGTGAAATCGAAATGCCTTGAATGACTCGAGCATCTGGTCAGCGATAATGAGATCAACCTCATGAGCAGCGCTAGCCCTCTGCGACTCTGTGATGATTCGTTTTGCCTTTGCAGACTTTGCATATCTTTGCATATCTTTGCATATCTTTGCATCCTGTATTTGATGATTTTTGACCTTGAAAAGGCATGCCAGCCGTGATGCTGCAAGACTCACCTGGTGTCCTCCCAAGCTCGCACTAGTGCCACAACCAGCAACCTCACTACAGTATGCACAAAAATTAGAAAATCTCACAAGCTGTCTTTGATATGACCCATGATCGAGATGCTGAGTCCGGCGCATTCATGGCCACTGTATCCTTGTTCTGATATGTTGCCTGTACTCACAGCATCTCAGAGCTTCCAGTGAAGCGTGCATATGCCTACTACATTCTGCCTTTTGCACAGCAGTGAAAACTATATAAGGCAAGAACTCCTTGGTAATCCACAACACAAGCCTGCAAGCAGGCCCAGGGCCAAGCACCCAGGTGCAAGCTGCTTCAATCTCGTTTGCGCAAATCCGGAGCACATTCGAAACAGAGTAAAATTCCAAGGTATTTATTCAATGATCCCTTCGCCTCAACATGCCTGCTGCCCATATTGAAGAAAAGTACTGTGGACCTCGGACACAGAAGATTGTTGATGCAACAGACCTGGGGATCCAATTTCACAAGTGTCAAAGAAAGCAAACGAACCTGTTGGCTCTAATTTCCTCAGAAGTATTCGTAGCTGCACTCCCCGCACCTGTCGATTCCAGGATTCTCATCAATCTTCCCTATTCATCCTAAGATTCTTTCTTCGCAACTACATTTTGGCACTGCTGACACCACTTGGATCGATGGAATCGATTCAATCCACAACAAAGTTGGTACACTTGGTCATGACTCTCATGACTGCACCAGCAGCCTCCAAGTGAAAGGTCCAGCGCACGGTGAAGCGCTGCAGCCGATGTTTCATGAATCAATTGTGGTCGGGGTAACCTGGCCAGGTTCATGCAGGCTGTATGACTCCATCAGGCTTGTGATCTGTCCTGTACAAGAATTGGTCACTTCATGGTCTGAAGCACAATTTTTGCGCTCCAAAGGCACATGTGTTTTCATCCATAAGAAACTCACCCAGTGTCTTGCTCGCAGTTTCATTGTTTTGCCCTTAGCTTTTCATCTCATGATGAGGATGGAATGCTGAGGAGCTGAGGCCAGTTCCCTGCAATCTTTGCTGCATCAAGGAGCGCTCGCCGGTGCAGCATTGTTGCCTCAACTCTCGTGGATCAACTGTCAATTTTGGTCTCTTGGCTGCTAGACATGTTATGCACTTTCATTCATCAACAAAAACACAGCACGAAGGCTGAGCAAAACCAGCTGCAAATCAAAGGACATCGGAGCTTGGGCACAGGCGGAGGAGGGAACTGTGAGGATTGCTTCAGACACTGCCTCAGGGCAAACTGCATATGGTGCACGTGCGTCTGGCAGAATGTCGTCACGGCTGAGCAGCCAGCAACACCATCCACAGTTGCCTCCGCTAGCTCCTGACGGCTCCAAGCAGGTGCAAAGCAACTTCATTTTGATCTGTGCGTGTTGCATAAAATACCCAACTTGGACAGTGTTGCAATGTTGCCCAATGTTGCCCCATGTTGCCGACTGCTGACAATAATTGGCAATACGATTAATTACGGTCTTGAGAACGTCGCGCCTGTTTTCCAACCAAAAATGCCTGCGGTAATACAGGTGAACATCTGTGCTATGATTTGTGCGTGTCATCCTTCGCACCTGACATGACAGACTCCCCCAAATCGTGTTTCTCACGATTTTTCAGGAGATATTAATTTGGCGCCCAGCCAAAAGTTGAGTTTCATGACCAAAAAATTGGAACAAAAATTGGAACCTAAATTGGTAGGCTCAAGGCATTTTATCCTTGGAAGATGCTCGCCAGGTCTTGTACATTGATGCCATTTTGGCAGGCGACCATCCTTTGCCTCTATTTTGATGCTGAAAAAGATTCCATGGATTGTGCAAAGTCATTTTTGATTCTGCACCAACCCTCAAGGCCTCGCTCACTTCGTCAGCACGCTGCATCAGCACATGCTCAATGCCATCGCCCGCAGCAGCGCTCTGGGAAATCAGCGCAACAGCAGCCAGGGCCTGCTCAAGGCCAGATGCATCAGCAAAATGATCAGCGCCGCTCGAAGAAGAGGCCTGCCCAGGGCCAGGAACCGCAGCATCATTCACAAGATCAGCGCCGCTCGAAGAAGGGGCCTGCACAGGGCCAGAACCCGCAGCAGCAGCAACAACGGCCTGCACAGGGCCAGCTCCAGCGCGTAAGGCCTGCTCAGGGCCAGCACCGCTTGAAGATGAACCAGCAGCCGCATTCGTAGTTCGCAAGGCCTGCACAAGGCCAGCACTGCCCAAGGATGCTCCAGCAGCCGCATTCGAAGATCTCAAGGCCTGCACAGGGCCACCACCAGATCCAGAAAAATGGGCCTGCTCAGGGCCAGCACGCTCGGCAGTTATGGGTACTGATGTTGTTGAACTTGAGGCCTGCTCAGGGCCAGACACACCAAGGGCCTGCACAGGGCCAACGCTCCGCAAAGACATCGTCACAGAGGCCTGCACAGGGCCATAGCTCGACGATCCCGCTGAAGAGGCCTGCACAGGGCCAGAGCTCGAAGATCCTGCTGAGGGGGCCTGCACAGGGCCAAAGCTGCTTGAAGAGCTCGTTCTCCACCTCAACTTAGATCTTCTTTCACCATCATCTTTGGTAGCGGAGCTTGTTGATGAAACTTGCATCTCACCAGAAGGCATCGATGGCGAAGACGACCACACCTGCAATCGGCGCATGCAGCATTGACCAGCTTGAACTGCCAGCTTGCCAGCGTAGATTGCCCCAAGGATCATCAAAACCACCGCAGCAATCCAAAGTGGATCCGCTTCATCTTGTTCTCCCTTGATTTCCAAAGCTTCGGCTTCGGACAAAAGAGTCTGCCCCACCAAAAAACTCATCGCAGAAGCTGCACCAGCATGAACACGCTCTCTGCTGCCATGGCTTCGCACTTGAGCAGCACGTATTTCAGGGTCTTCGGGCCTCAAAAACGGCGCATTCATGCCCAGGTTTTCCACAAAACGTTGAAAGGCAGCTCCAAAAAGAGGCTTTGTAAAACCATCAGCAACTAAGTCAAGGCCACGCACATGGATCAGCTTCCATTGGCCTCCAGCTGCATTAGTTTCATCCAGGGCTTGTTTCAAAAGGCTTGCTCTGATGCGCAAGTGTCTTGTTCGCCATGAAGAGGACGTAGTTCCATTGGCCAGTCCAATCGCGGCAATGTTGTCACCATAGATGACTTTCATCACAGCTGTAACACCTGTGAGCTCCATCACCAGAGCTTCAGCTGCTTTGCCAGCGATCAGGCCTTCACAGTAGCTAACCAACTCAGCTTCAGCCGTACTGTGTGTCACAAAAGGCTGTTGGCTCGTTTGCCAACAGATCGGCTGACCACCCAGGCAAACAACTATTCCTTGGACGCTTCTATGGCCAGAACCTGCTGAGTAGGCAATATCGCAGAAGATCTCCAGGAGCAGGTCACTTCTTTTCACCTTCAGCTGGCCATGGGCACCCCAGTCATCAGGAACATGTGTTGTGTACCTCAAACCAACGCCAGGGTTTCCCTTGACGTATTTCATCAACGTTGTGCCGATCTGGATGGCTTTGACAGGAGCCTTTGTCATGAGCCTGCTCATAGTTGCAACTCCATGAGCAAGGTCAGGTCGTGTTCGGGAACTCAACCACAGCAAGGAACCAGCCATAGCTTGAGCTGTCCTGACATCATTTGGGTCAGGGCTTTCTTCGACTTCTTGATCCTCAGCAACTTTGTAGTGAGGATATTCAGCTCCTTCATCAACATTCCAACGTTGCAACATCTCCTGCTCGTACATGTGCTGGTTGACATGAAAACCATCGCCTTTGGCATCTTCAGAAATCTCAAAACCGCAGTACTTGAGAGGCTTGTCAACACCAGCCCATTCCACAGAAGAGGTTGTCCAAACTCCAGAGAGAGCTTGTAGAGCGCCATGAACTGCAAACTCTTCACCAGTGACCAAGATGTCGTCCACATACACCGACATGAGGCCATTCCAGTGGATGTAGCCTGATTCATCCAGTTCTTCCAAGCGCCAAACGTTTTCATCTTTTGTTTTCTCAAAACTTCCAGTCAGCAACCCATTTGAACCTTGCCTTGTCCACTTCAGCGTTGGCAAAACTGCATCACGGTGAAGGCACCAGTCCCTTGGTGAAGCCTGGAGTCCGTACATTGCAAGCATGATGAGCCAAACTTCATCAGGTCCAGCGAGGCCCAACATTTTGTACACATGCGGCACTTCCATAGCTATGAGTCTGGAGTCTCTTCTCGGCGCATTGAGGAACGCCGTTCGTATGTCAGTTGAAGCAGCTTTCCATTTGTACTGAGCACTGATCCTTAGCATTGTTCGGATCTGTGTTGCATCAGCACCTCCAGCGTACGTGTTGTCGTCATTCGGTGTCTGGTAGTTTCCACACACCACTGCTCTTGAACGGTATGCTCCTGATCCAGCTTTTCTAGTGTGAACCATTTTTGCTGGAAGGATCTCCAAAGTTTTGTTTTGCACTTCAGCCATTTTTTGGAGTTCCGTTCTGGTCATTGGTTTGACAGCCTTTTTGTTGACGACAAGCTGCTCGTACTCGGCCTTGATGGATTCAGTCCAATCGGCAAGGTTTTCACGAACCTCTTTGTTGCTGACCTTTTTGGTGACCAAAAACTCATGAGTAAGCTGTTGTTGTTCTTCAGCTCGATCTTCATCCGCAAGCAGTTGAATTTGTTCTTCAACTTCAACCTTTTTAACCAGAGCTTTGTTGAGCTCAGGGAGACACCACATTTGTTCAGGGAAGGTGCCATCAAGCTTGCAGATCTCCTCGGCTATATAGTCCGAGACATTGTCGTGGATGGTTTGGAGGGCTTGTATCTTTGACATTCTAACCAGAACATTTTTTGATACATTTGAGGCCGCAGAGCTTGAGCCACCATCTCTGCTGTTAGGCGCCTCCCCCAAATCCTCCTCCACATCACTTTCCTCCTCCTTTTGATCATGAACTTCATCAGTTTCTGTTTGCCCCCCATCACCATCCTTTTCATCATCATGCCCTGGTCGCGGAGCATCATGAACCTCATGTTGTTCTTGAGGTGGATGTTGTTGTGATGGAGAAAGCGTTGTTTCCAAAGTCCATGAACCTTCAGAGGCAACTTCATTGTCAGGCGGCAGCGCAAACTCAAACACACTGCCAAACTTTGCAAGGATGCGCTTCTCCCCCTCAATGTGCAACATTGACATAGTGGCAATTGCTGGTGGCGGAGCTGTCTTTGATCGCAATCTTCGTGCTGGCACACCATCACAAAAAAGCGGTTGAGCTTGTCTTTCATCACGTTCAGGGAGATATGGCAAAACTTCTCCCCCGGGACCAGCATCGACAGCTGCATTCATGCCATCATCCGCAGGAATCACCACATCATCAGTGTAGAAGCACCTTTCCGTTGCAATTGCTTTGACATAGTATGTTGTTGTGGTTATAGAAGATCCTTCAGCAGGGCCCCACACCACAACTTCTTCTCGGCAATCACGCCATTGTGCGTAGCGATCTTGCCAACTTTTCTTGAGGGCATAGGCTTTTGAGCCAAACCTCAAAAGTTTTCCAACTGGCCAGCCTGCTTGGTTGAGTTGATTGCGGAGACGTCTTTCTCCAACATGTCGCACCGCAAGAGGCCATCTGTCCAAAGGGCATGCTCCAGCAGAGATCAAAGTGCGGACACCTTTTTTGATCATCCCAACTTCATTTTCAGCTCTGCCGTTTGTTTTAAAAGCACTGCCAGGTGTCATAGTTTGAACTATTCCACGGTCAAGACACCATTGATGGACAGGTTTTGCCAAAAACTCACGTGCACGGTCACTGTGCATTCGGTACACAGGGCAACCCAAAGAGCGCAAACGAGCATAGATCTTGGCGATCGCCGGCAGCACGTTGTGCACATTTCGATCTGCAATGGGCTCTGCAAAAGTGAGGTTGCGCACAGTGACGTCCTTGGACTCATTGATGAGACGCATCCAAGTGTCGTGCATTCCATAGGCTGACTTCACCTCTTCATCCTCCACAAGGTCAGGAACCGATTCTTCTTGGAGAGGATCAGGTTCATCTTGTGCAACACCAGCAGGAAGACCTTGTTCATGTTGAGCTTCATAGCTCGCTTGTTGTTGATCTCGTTCAACATGTTGTTGAGGTGGTTGACCATCTCCAGGTTGTTGTTCTTGAGGATCACCAGAGAGCTCAGGGTCATCAAGGCCAGGCAAAGGGTGATCTTCCTCTTCATCTTGGTCAGGACGCAACAAGAGTGGTTTCCCCTTTTTGTTGACGGGGTATGTGTAAACTCCAACCAAGAAGTACTTGTTGTTGCCAGGAGTTTGGTCCTTGCCACCAGTCATCCGACCAGACATGTCCAAGCTCAAAGTGAAGCTTTCCGGATGACAAACTCGGCGATGTGCTCGACTGCGACCTTGAGAACGTACACAGTGGCTGCAATCTCGACGGGCGGGCATGTGGTCCTGCATGTAGTGTTGCTTCCATTGTTGAAGGGCAACATTTCCAATTGCAGCGACACCAGCAGGTCGGACATCATCATCGGCGTAAACAACGCCAACAGGATCTTCAGGTCCTTCACGTGGAGGCGCTTCACGGCGAATCCATCTGCTGATTGCTTCAGCAACTGCAGCCTTCAAACCAGGTGCCCAAGCCGCCCAAGTTTTCGACATAGCACATCTTTCTTTCACGCTGAGTTCTGGTAGCGGAGCAACTTCAGGTTCAGCTCCACGACCTCGCACATCTTGTAGCTGCATCATCTCATTCATGTTGATCAAGGCCAAGGTGGTTGGCTTTCGTTTTGGGTGTCCAAAAGGCCCTTGATCAAAGGAGATCAGCTTGGCGTTGTAGGCTTCTTGGAAGCTTTTCCATTCCTGAGTTCTCCACATTGAAAAGTACTGGTGCTCATCCACATCCTCCTTCTTGCGGTATTCCGCTGGGTCTTGAGGTTGTTCACAAAGAAATGCAGTTTGAGCTTGTTCTTTTGGACGCACTTCTTCGCAGAGGATGTACATCAGCATCAAACGGAGCCACAGAATTGAGTCATTGGTGACCAATTCAGCTTGTTGTGGAGTCAATGATGGCAAACCGTATGGGTGATCTTCTGTTCGAAGAATTGGTGGACCATCATCTTTTTGAAACCTGAGAGCACTTGTTGTTCTGCATGGAGGGCCTCCAAGTAGAGCTTTGACACGTTTGCTGGCGCACAAGGAAAGCAAAAACGCAAAGGTTGTTTCATCCAAAGCATTTGAAGGTGTTGAGGCTTCCAAGTCCACGCACAGCACCTCAGTGTGCTCATTTGACAAACGCCGCTCCCAGTAAGAAGCATCAGGTCCACTGTACATGTGGATGATCACATTCCTTGCCATCATGAGTCTTTTTCGCTTTCTGCGATTCCATGGAAGGTTCAAGCCGATGTTGGGGTCCGTGAGCACTGAGAGATCTGGAACCAGCTTCAACGCCAAATCTTCAGGCAAAGTCGGCATGACCTCCTTGAGCTTGACAAGCATCGCCATTTCAATGCTCATTTTGTCGCCAAGACCGGCAGCCCCTCTTGTCAAGATTGACTTCAAGGTCATCTTTTTCAGCTCTTGTTGAATTTGATGCTGTTCCAAAACCGTCAGCAGTTTCGCTCCAAATTCATGAGCAACGTAGGGACATCCATTGTGAAGTTCCACATCGATCTTTTCTCCAGCTTTTGTGTAGAGATGGCACATGTGGTCCTTCCACACCAACTTGTAGTTGAGCTCGTTCAAGCATCCCATTGGAACAATCCAAGAGGTATTTTCAGGCCGAAGGAGAGGATCTGAAAGCAAAACTTTGGTGCCAGGCTTCAAACGGAGGCTTTCTGTGACACCATCAGCCAACATCACCTGAGTTCTTGTGCCCGACTGCCATTCTTCTTCTGAAGCTGCAGGACGTAGGCCATGTGTTGCGCCAGAGTCCAACAACACCATTTGAGCATGAGACTCCAACTTTGACAGCCGCATCACCTTCAGGTTGGGCATACGCAAAGACTTCAGCAACTGTGTGGCTTCTGCCAACAGTTCAGTGGTCGCAGGAGTGGCAGCTGGAGCTCCCCCCTTATCCACCTCCGAGGTTGCACTAGATGAAGTCCCAAGGGAGTTACTCTCAGCACCCAGTCCTGGACCATCAGCGCACGTACTAGAAGAGGTTTGATCAGTTGTTGAGCTTGCAACTCCACCATCATGACCTTTTCCAACTGAAGCTTGCTTGACAGCCGCTTTGTTGTTGGCTGCATTTTGATTTCCACCACCACGTCCTCCCCCCAAACCAGAGTCATTGAACGAAGGTTTGTAGTTGTTGCCATTGCCCTTGACTTTGCATTCAGTTTTTCTGTGATCTTTGCCGCCACAGATCCAGCATCGACTGTTCTTGTCCTCGATGCCCTCCCAAGAGTGAGACCATTTGCAGCTTCGTCCGGCTTTGCATCCAGTGTCGCTCTTGAAGAACTTGCATGGTTGCTCCGACATAGGAGTTGAGTGTCCCTTGCCGGACTTGTTGCCATAGTTGCCAGGAGTGCCTGGTTTTTGAGGTGAGTTTGATGCTTCCGCATCCATTTGTTTGAGCCTCACCGGTGTGCTCGCACTTGTAGACGTCGTAGAAGAGGACTTCAGCAAGCTCAAAGTTTCTGCTTCAGCCAACAAACACTGACTGAAGCTCCAAATTGACTGCTCCGTAGGACGTTGATCCAGTGCAAGTTGTTGTCGGCTTGTGGAAAGCCTGAACGCTGCTTGGGAGTCTTCCTTGGCGATCTGGACAACCGCAGCTTCAAGTGCCTTGATCAACAGCACTCCATCAGGCAAACTTGCATCCACCTCCCTAGCCCTTGCAAAGTATCGCCGCCATGTTCTCAGAGACGAAGCCAATTCCTGCATCGTAGATGCCTTTTGCAGTGAGGTCAATTGCCCCAAGAGGATTGCCTTTTCACCTGGTCCCCCTGGTTGATGCCGCACATAGAGGCGGAACAAAATTGCCGTACTGGTCAAATCTCGATCCACCACCAACTCCTTCTGCTGCTCTTCGCTCACCGCCTTGAGCAACAAAGTGACGCCCCTCTGCTCCGTTCTGATGAAGCCGCTTGCCATCAGTTCATCAGGAAGACGAGGACAAAGTTGAACTCGCTGAAGAGGAGATAGTCCCTTCCATTCCATGTAGAAGGCATACGCTTGGCGTACTGTTGCATCCCACCATCTTCCAGCGACATGTGACAGGTCTTTCATGATTGGCCCACAAAGACAAAGCCAATCTCCAAACTCCAGAGGCGATGCACCATTCGGCAACACAGGTAGTTCAGCTTTTCCGCCGCCACCTCCTCCAGAAGCTTCCCAAGACGTTGGCATTGGTGCAACACCCATAGATCCATGCCCTTGAACTCCACCATGTTGAACTCCACCATGAGGACCACCTTCATGAAGTAGATCTCGACGACCATGAAGCACTGCATCATCACCATGTAGAGCTCGACCAGGATGTAGTTCGCCATGCAAAGCCCGATCATGAGGAGGTAGATCACCATGCCAAGCCCGATCACGTAGAGGAAGTTCAGCATGCAAAGCCCGATCGCGTTGAGGAAGATCAGCATGCAATGCCCGATCACGTTGATGTAGATCACCATGCAATTGCGGAGCCCGACCGAGTCCAGGTAGATCTCCAAACAGCTGCTGTGCCCGATCGTGAGCTGCTACTTCATCACGTCCACCATGCCAAGCCCGATCTTGTTGAGATACATCACCACTTCCACCAGATAGGGCTCGATCACCACAAAGCGGACGATTGGCAGCTGCTGCATGTGACACATCAGGAACATGACATTCCATTTTTTCCGCAAAACTACCATTCCAGTATCCAGACTGTCGAATTGCATCAGGAACCGAAACACGATTCAAAGCAGTTTTGAGGGACTGAACCTCCCTTTCCAGCCATGTCTGTTTTGCTTCGCTAGCTGTCATCACATCCCCAGTGTTTTGACCACTCTGAGGTTTCCATAACTTGTCACCATTTCTCACATGCGGTTTTGACTCACATGTATCATACAAATTGCTGACAAAACTGGTCCCCTCCACAAGCGGCTCACCTGCTGCAGTTGGAAACGGAGGGATTGGTGGCACCATCGGCTCATCCACTGGCGGTGGACCTTTTGGCACTCTGGTCCCATTTGGTGTGAACCGATTTGAATCTCCTTTTTCACAAGCCTCAGGACTAACTGCACGTTCACGTGTTCTATGCCTAGGAGTTCTACTTCCACCCCTACCATGACGCTCGGCATGAAAGGTTCCATTGCCACTTGAACCCTCTACTGAAGTTCCATTCACAGCAGACCATGGTGACGAAGCATCCCCAGAACCGGCTTTCACTTGCACATGCTGCAGTTGCCCTTTGAGACATTCCAACTCTTGCATGAGTTTAGAATTTTGACTTCTCAAAAACTCCACAAGCTCGCCTTCTAGGGCTCGCTGTAAGCCATCACTGCTTTCGTCCATACCACTACTTCCAGCAGATTTGACTTGGCCTTGTGACAACACAGGATCATCACACCCCTGCATCCGTCCTTCAGTCCTCAGGGCATTCTGCTTCTCATTCACTGTGGGGCCAGCTGCATCCGGCACTTCATTCGCCGAAAAGCCACCTCGCCCTTTCCCAGTTGGCAGTGCACTTGCATCAGACTGATCCCTTTTTTCAGAAACCGCTACACCTTGAGGTCCCATTCCACCATCCAACACTGGTAAGCTCCTAGGCCTTGAGGCCTCCAGCAAACATTCAGCTTGAACTTTTTCGGAATGAAATGGGTTAACCACCTCCATGTTTCTATCCCCAACAGGCATTGATTGGGACCTTCCAGCTTCCATGGCTAAAATGCCCAGTAGTAGCTCGTTGGGCTCATAACCCTTGAGAACGTCGCGCCTGTTTTCCAACCAAAAATGCCTGCGGTAATACAGGTGAACATCTGTGCTATGATTTGTGCGTGTCATCCTTCGCACCTGACATGACAGAACGGTAATACAGTAAATTTCACTTGTCTACAATCTCATGGTGCTTCTCAGCGAATTTGCAACACCATTTGGTGAACAATGGCTTCAACGGATCCTTTTGACCTTAAATACCTTATTCACCGGAATTTGGGTCCTGAGCAAAATTGAGGAGGTGCGCGGTCACCTAGCCAGGAGGGGCCACCACTAAAAACCATCGAGTTGCTTCTTGTGATTGATAGCTCTGTTGCCGAGCAGTTCTGGCACCTCCTGAACAGTATAGTCGGTTTGACCTGACTCATAGAATTCAACTTGCCCGTTCAACATAGATTTCAAAGGCTTCGCTCTCCAAGATCAGTTGTGCTTCGAACCTGTTCGAAAGAGTAAGCTACCAGAATCATGAAGACCCAGATCGTATGGAAAATACCTGGCTCAAGAGTCTAATGTCACAGGGCAAGGTTGTGTTGATGTGCATCAAAGGCAAGCTGTCGCAGCACCCACAAAGGGCCTGGGTGACAACAAGCTCAGCTTCTCCTGTCAGCACATGTCATCACAAACTGACCAACCCAAATTCACAGCTGAACTGAAAAGTGCAACAAAATAATGCAAAAAAATCACTTGAGTACACTGCCTCTGAAATGCCAGAGAAGTTTTTGCCGAGGGCCAGCGTAAAGAACTCGGCAAAAGACTCTGCATCCCATAGAATACAGAGATGGCACTGAGAGCGTGATTCTCCACTAGTTTAATTGTAAAATACATTTTCCACAAACGCACAAAATGTCAAAAATGTCTGAAGATCCCGACCATTGGAGTCTTCCCAACTCCTTTCGCTGCGCTACTCACGGCATCGTCTCCAAAAGTCCGAACCACTTCTTGAAAGGAGACCTGGCCACAAGAAGAAAATGATCCAGCTACTCACGGCTCTCTCTCTCTTTCTTCTGGAAAAGTTAACAGAGCTTCACTTTTTCCCTTAGCTGAATTGGAAATGATTCCTTCTGTGAAGCCTTCTGCGGAGCTTCCGCAAATCACACCCTCGCTTTCGCGACGCAGGTAGCTTCTGCGATACTTCTGCAGATTTCACCCTTGCTTGTGCGGCCTTCCACAGATAATGCCCAAGAAAAGACTTTGGCAAGCTACCATCAAAAAACACGACAGAGATACGGACTTTTACTCTCTTGCAACTGATTTAGATGTTCATCTCTTCAAAGTGTCTGGCGCTTTCCGTTTACAGTACCTCTATATACAGATGCACCATAGAGGTGTCTATATATATATAAACACATTAATGTACGTATATATATATAACTATATAGAGAGAGAGAAAGTACCATCTCTTGGATAGGGTTTGTTTGGACAAGTTTTGACGAACAAATTGCAGGTTGTGGCCACCATTTCTCTCTGTGTCAGTTTGTTTCGCTGCAGGTCTTGCAGGTATTGAAGAGGCAAACGCTGCTGTCTGACATGCATTCTGGAACCTGCATTCACTGCATTCTCACCCTGGGTCATTGTACCCATCCAGGCCAATACATCACCCTGTAAGTTGTGTAGTGAAAATCGCTGCTGTCAGCTGATTACAAGATGACTTTCAAGGAATATATGTTTCCCACTACACATATATATAATATACAGTAAATAGCATCGAATCGTCTTCTTTAGTCAAACAAGTGCCGTGCAACCTTGCACACAAAACTTTAAGCTGTGTCTCATTTCACATGCATGCAATCATCCCGTTAAAATATGGGGCGCAACATGATGAAAGCGTAGGTTGAAAGCTTGCGCACAGGTTCCGACACTTTTCATGCCTTTCCGGGAAGATTCTGAGTTTGCTCGCGTTGTCGTGAGGGCAGAGGCTGGATTGAGAATCAAAAGCGAAAACAAGTAGACGACACTACAGGACCCGCTACCTTGAATTTGAACTTGTTGGTTCGAATGGAATATGTAAGGACTATAGCTTTTGTGGCCTTTGACAAAACAACTGGAACCAAAATACCAGACCAAAAGTGCTTGCTAGAAATTGAACGGACTGAACCTATTTGCCAATACAAACTGCGTTGCAATAATCTCAACGCGATTCGCTTCGCAAACTGCAACATCTTGTGGGTGACAGATCACAAAGTATATAAGTCGTGGAAGAAAATGAAGGTGCCTACAAAGATCCTACAAAACCTTACACCTTGGATGTGAAAGAAACATTCAGCACTACAACATACTCTTGCAGTCTTGTTTCAATGCAAACCTGGACTTTTGGGCAGCCTGCTATTTCTGACGTGGCAAACAAGAGCAGTGTCATGCATTTCAGAATTTTCAGACCTTGTAAATGAATGTAAATGACCAAAAATATCCAAAAATGCTAGTCCCCGACTAGTCCCCCACGTTTCATCAACACGTTTGCCGCGGCCAACACAAGCGAGTGTCACCGCTGTGGGTGTCTTGCGCTTTGAGTGCGTGTTGTGCACCACCTCAAACGGTCTGCCTGGCTTGACTGAGGGGAGCCATGGAACACAAAATCCATCTGTTGTCATCTGATACACCGGAACAAGAACGAACAACATCGAACAACGTCAAACAACACCCAAATCATCCTGATGACATCCTGGTGACATCGGAGCGATTCCTTCAGAGTATTCCCGTGGTGCCTGGAGCGACTATTGCAGCCTTAAAGAACCTGGGGCAGAATCAGACAAAACTGACAAGTATCATACCATATCATACCATATCATACCATATCATACCCAGCAAATCCGAGCAGTTTCACAAGGGAAGTAGAAGCCTGTAAATCGAAAAGCAATTATCATAAATGCCCTGTATCCTGTCGCGTATCACATCCCAGAGCTGAAACTTTCCACATTTAGCAAACTGGGAGCTTGACTGGGAGCCAAGGTCGATTGCAAGGACAAATGCATCCGCAGGCTGCAAAGCTAGCACCTTGCAGCGTGTGACAGAAACCCTACAGCTCTCCCACAGCTCTCTGGACCCTTTCACGCCTCTTGACCTGTACTGATCTCGTCTATACTTGATTATAAACAGAATGAAGTCAAGGTGTTTTTGTATGCAGACATTACAAAGCTACACTGCAGGCATTGTCTTTCGACACTGCAAGAAATCCAGATAACATTGATGTGTGGATGTATCAAGTAAGGAAGGTGCGAGCAACAAAGTCAGTACAGGGCGAGGTATTCCTCATACAAAATGTCTCTCTGAAAGCCAAACAGTCACTTGGTCACTTGGGTTTGTCAAACGTCACACACACCACAGATTTCCTGAGGCATTTGCCCATGTCACTGAACGATCGAAGCTCGCAACTATATGTTCATAGAAAATTGTAAAATGAAACAAATCTCAGGAATGGTCAAGTGTAAGTGGCAAGCATGGTCGTAGGACTCAATGCTACGATGCAGGTTCTGAGTTGCCATGAAAACCCAGATTCCACTCATGTGATTTAACAAAAATCCAAACACTGTGTTTTGGCATTGGGCATCTGCTGATGAGCTCAACTGGCACTCGCCAGAAGACTCTGCTTGATGACACATCTGTCATACACCTCTCGTAAAAATGTTGTGATGTGGACTCCCACTTTCAAGCCGTCCTGCGATTCCCATGTGATCAATTTACACTGAGAAATCACAACTTGAGCCAGCAACATGAGAACAGCCCCAAAAGGTTAGACCTGCAATTTACAAAGTCAGTCGCATTGCACTTCAGAAGCAGTACACTGAGACGAAGTTTCTACTCCAGTCAACATGTATGCTGTATACTACGTACATGTATTTATACAAAAACCCATGTATTCATGTATATTACATATATATATATATATACTGTATATATGATAAATACATGTATCAATTCTCGACCCTGCAATACTACATGGCCCTGCTGTTGCGTGTGAGCTGGATCCTTTTTCTCAGAACGTCCCACCTTGAGCGCACATACAGAGCCGGTGCAGAATCCTGAAGGTGCATGCACTCTGAAATTGTTCCAACGTCTTTGCACAGCTGTCTTTGCAAACTGCAACGGAAAGAAAATGAATTTCATGACTTGAGGAAGGATATAAGCTGACTCGGCAGAATGAAGCCTTATCATGCCTTAAGATGCAAGAATTGGCACTTCATGGCGGGGAAGTGGCGGAAGTTTTGGGTTTTGCTTTGAATTTCCCTGGTTTTTTCAAAGCTCCCCCTCCAGAGAGCATCAGTTCAAGGCTTCCAAAGTTCTGCGGCATGGATCGCATGGATCGGACGCCGCGGCTAGTATTTCGATTGGATTGGTGCTCTTTAGCAGAAGCATCCACTGTTTTACTTTTCCTTCTGTGCTTATCTACCGAAGCACCATGTTCTCGTTCTCTCTCTTCGTGCGGATTCATACTCATCCCAGGTACATCGGCTATCCACCGTCTGTCGTGCGCTTCACGAGCAGACAGTGATTTGCTAATTTGATTTCCTCCTGGGCCTCTTGAAAGCTGTCCACCCAAGCTCCCCAAGCTCCTTGAATGCTGCACATCCACCAACGCTGCAACAGTGGCAGAGCCAGCTTCGACCACAGCCGCAGCTGTGGCAGCCAGGGCAGCCGATGCAATGCTGGCACCTACAGCAGCAAGTTGTTCCGCTGCAGCTCGCTCTCTTGGTGGACTTTCACTTCTGGGCCGAGGTCGATGGATCTCTGGGCATTGCTGGCATTGCACTTCGGGTCTGGGCATTGCTCCTGTGCGGATCCAGGTTTGAGTGGCCGCAGTGTTGTTCGCGCCAATCTCCCGGGCCAATTCCCGAGGTGCCCGAGACAATGGCCATCGAGTATTTGCTAAGGAATTTTCAGGCAAACTCTTCAGAAAAGGTTTGGGTTTTGGAAGCCCCCAGTCTTCCGCCAAATCTTCGGCCTGTTCCAGCATTTCTTGAAAAAAATCCAGACAAGTCAGTTTGCATGGTCCATCCGCCAGACTCAAAGCATCAGCAGCTTGCAGCATGGCCATGTTGCATAAAAATGAGCGGGAAGTGTGTGAAACCTTCTCATCAAAAGACAAAGCGAAGACCATCAGTTTCAAATTTTTGCTCTCGACTATATCTTCAAATTCCATTCCAGTAAATATATTGTCAGAGTCAGCCATGATGACCACAGTAATGCCTCTTGGCAAACATTGCCAGAAATCGGACAAAATTGCCCCGCCAGTCATTCCAGAAACTTCAATTCGCTCTTCCTCCGGAATTTCAAAGGCTGACATCCCACTTAAAATGAGTGCGCAGGTATCACCAGGCTGACAGCACTCAGCAAAAGACATTGCAGATTCTCCAAATTGTCTGATGTCCGCTGCAACAAGAGTATTCTCAAGGCCACAATTTTGGAACCAAGTTTGAATTCTGGCAAGAGAATCCTCCTGGGGCCGGTTTTTCTTGACACCCGAAACATCGCTGGCCATAAGGACGAGGGTCCTCCCCTGAAGCACTTGAGAAATTTTCAACTCATTTTCAGAAACCTCGGGGGACTCATCAGGTTCCACCACAAAAGTGTCACTGATCAAATGCAAGGATTCAACCCTTAGATGTTGGGTTTCTTGGGTTTCTTCAGTTTGAACTGATGGTAGGGGTGGAAAAGTACCTGCCCAATCGATGCAAGGAGGTGATTCGCTCTCATGGCAAGCTGCCATTGGCTTAGCCAAACCAGCCGCTTCTTCGACAAATTTCTGGTTCCAATTGGGCGATGGCCTTTCCATCAACGGCAAGCTGGAATCCTCGGGTTCAACTGCAGAATCCCGCATCCAAATGCCTTGAGTTACGAACCGACGCCCGGCGGACTTTCGTGGAGACTCTTGGGGTCCACATGGAGACCTCGGAGATCTTGGAGCTTTCCTTGGTCGTGGAATCAAAGGCCTCTCAGATGGTGCAGGTGGTCCAGCCCTTGAATCAATACGAGCAACCTTTGCACATCGTTGCAAATCGCTACCGCAACAGAACCAATCACCTGTCAAAACATTCATGAAGCCGTCCTTGTCACGTCTTGTGTCACCTTTGTTGCAAAACAAAGTATTCATTGGACGGATTTGGGTCACTATCACATCTTTTCATGCAAAACTCTTGAGCCGTGGCGCCAAACAATGTTGGTGGTTGCCAATCTCCATTCATTTGAATACTTATTTTGGCCACTTGATCATTCACTTTTACCAATGGTTGAAAGATTAGCACAAAAACTTAGTTTGCAGACCAGGTAGCGTTCAGTTTGAAACCATATGCATATTATATTATATATTATATATAACATATTACATACATTTTTTACAGAATATACATTATACGTTATAGATTATAGATTATATATTATATATCATATAGTATATAGTATATAGTATATAATATATAGTATATGTAGAATATAGTATATATTACATATTACATATTACACATTATATCATGTATTTCATATTATATACTACTTATTGTATATTATACATTGTATTATATATTACATATTACATATTGCAAATTGTATATTTTTTGTTATATATTATATATGATATATTATACATTATATATTATATATTATATATTGTATATTATATATTATATATTATATATCGTATATTATATATTATATATTATATATTATATATTATATTATATATATTATTATATATTATATATTATATATTATATATTATATATTATTATATATTATATATTATATATTATATATTATATATTATATATTATATATTATACATTATATATTATATGTTATATATTATATATTATATATTATATATTATATGTTATATATTATATGTTATATGTTATATATTATATATTATATCATGTTATATCATGTTATATCATGTTATATCATGTTATATCATGTTATATCATGTTATATCATATTATATCATATTATATCATATTATATCATATTATATCATATTATATCATATTATATCATATTATGTCATATTATGTCATATTATGTCATATTATATCATATTATATCATATTATATCATATTATATCATATTATATCATATTATATCATATTATATCATATTATATCATATTATATCATATTATATCATATTATATCATATTATATCATATTATATCATATTATGTTATGTTATATTATGTTATATTATATTATATTATATTATATTATATTATATTATATTTATATTACATCATATCATATCATATCATATCATATCTTATCATATCTTATCATATCATATCATATCATATCATATTGTATTATACTATATTATATTATATTATATTATATTTCATTATATCATATTATAATAAATATATAGGTATTTACATAAATGCATTCATGTTGTTCGGGATTCTCTGACCGTCAGCCTCTTTGCGCCAAATCATTTCACGTCAGAGTTTTACATCACATCAAATGTTCCACATGGCAAGGAAACACCATCCATCCGAGGTTTCCAGGTTTGTCCATTCAGAACGTCTCACCTATAACCTTTGAGGTGCAATTGAATGTCAACCTCCACCATTGCGGTGTTTGACGGCATGTCGACTTTCGCACTGCATAGCGCAGTCCCCCAAAATGTTTACCACGATGGTTTTTCAAAGATGTCACGAAACCGTTTTCCAAGCCTGTCATCCACGACTGTGTTCAAGGAGGCCGCATAAAAGTTCATGTACGACGATGTACAATGTCCAAAAGTGATGTTTCACGCGACTGTTGTTAAAAACCGTTTCCAAAAATTGTCTAAATAATTTGTTTTCAAAGATATTCACACAAGAGCATCATGCAAGAGCGGTCACACAGATGCCCCACAAGCGGCAATGATTCACACAGATGTGCCTTGTGCCGGTGTAATACACGCGTCAAACACCAACATTGTCAAATTTTGTTTCACAAAGGAAACATGGAAATTGCACTGGCACTAAACCCAAAAATATGGAAGACATTTCCAAAAACAATGGGAAAAAATGGAGGTTTGCTTGGTTTGCCTGTCCTTATAAAAGCGCAGCTTCAAATTGAGGTGGTAGTGCAAAAGAAGTTCTCGTGACGCAGCATGAAGTAAAGTGTTTAACGCAACCGAAATGTAAGAGAATTTTTGAGACGTGACGAAGCATCGCATGGCTGTGCAAGTGCGACGACGGTATTGGCCCAACACATCTCCCAACCAACCCCGGCCCAACCTCAAACCGTAGCAAGAAAAGTATAAGGCATCATGAATCATGATGTTGATGTGCAAGTGCAAAAGAAATTATTGTGTGGAAGTACCAGCTTATTTTTTTTTAACGTAGTATCAAATAAGGTGCGCCAGTGCAAGGACGTTCTTGCCCCAACCCACTCCCCAACCAATCCCACCCCAAATTGACCAAACGAAACATGGAACGAAAAGGAAAAATTACACCAGCAAAACACCCCAAACAGTGGGGAGTGTAGAAGTCAATGTACGAGATACAAACAACGGTAGCTCTGGAACGGTAACAAGTGAGGGTCATCATGAGCGCAACTGCAGCGGCAGAACCTTCTATTTATATATATATAATATGGTACCCCTCCCAAAAAAAAGTCTACCATTTTTCTGTTTTTACTGGTATTTGCAGTGGTTTAACAACACTTTCGCAAATATATTTGAAATAATAAATTTTGAAAGTTGTGCATGGTTTTGGGACCATTGCTATTCTACTCTGTTTTGGCAGCAATACATGGTTGGGTTCCATGGGGATGACACAAAGACACATATATCATATACATGATATATATTTTTTACAAATACATATATATATATATATATCTATACATAGATATTTACAAATATATATATATATATACATATATACATATTTACATATGTACATATATACATATATACATATTTACATATATACACATATACATATATACATATATACATATATACATATATACATATATACATATATACATATATACATATATACATATGTACATATGTACATATATACATATATACATATATACATGTATATATATAAATATACATACATGTATATATGTATATACATACATTTATACATATACACATTTACATATAATCATATAATCAGATTTACATATATATATACATATATACATATACACATTTACATTGAATCATATAATCAAATTTACATATACATATTTACATATTTACATATATACATGTATACACATATACATATATACATATATACATATATACATATATACATATATACATACTTCATTTCACGGCACTTGCCGCGTGCCTCACTTGAGGCTACAATCCGAAATGTTGCAACGACCACAAATATTTGACGTGTTCATGCACTGTCCAAACGCGCTCAGTTTCGTTTTGTTTGGTCTTAGATCCCCAAATAAAAATTCATCATGCTTCACATGAGAGAATTCATATGTTGGTTTTTGTTCGTTTGCAATACCATTCAATACTTGTATTACACTTTTAATACACCCTTTACTTCAATATACCTTTAGTACACCGTTTATTGGCCCTGAACATATGTTTGAATACATACCTTTAACATACAATTTGATAGGGCTTTAGCATACCATTTCAAATAACATTAGTTTGTACCCTTAATTTACCTATAAATGCTTGTAGTAAACCGTTTAATATACCGCCGTTTATGCACCAGTTCATGTACCTTTGCTTTACCAATTTATTTAACATAACATGACTACATCCTGAATACACCTGTAATATACCTTCAACATACCTTTAACATGTTTTGGAAATACCGTTCTCAATGCCTGTACATGCAATTT
>CAMXCT020000456.1:207500-224190 GCA_947184155.2 Cladocopium goreaui
CACAAGTGAACATGTTATGTAAATCACAAAAGTCAAAGTCTGGACTGATGAAAGGTTCAAAAGCGGCCACACCTTTTTTGAACAACGCTTTGGGGATGGTAGCGACGAGGTTTGAAAGAATCAACGATTGCTGGTTGGCTTCCAGCACAAACGGCAAAATAGAGGAAACAAGGGTGGGAGTGAAGACGGGGAGGGTGTTTTGTTTCCTCGCTAAAAATTGAGGACCCTCCCACCCACACCTTGAATGGAAAGTCACGGACGTGAAATGAATTAACATGATCCACAGAGAAAACAACTGAGACTGACATCGGTTGAATTTCAGATTTAAGATTTCACAATTGAAAGTGAAAAACAGGATCAGGAAAATTCACAGTGAAATAAAAACATAAACTGTCAAGTGAAACTGACAAGACACACAATGGTTAAAGTTTACAACAAGGTTTCACAGAGGTTGTTTTGCATCACAGGCAAGAGAGACCCCAAACATAAAACACTACTGTGAATACACGCATGGAAAACGCGGGACGAAACACGCAGAACCCAACGCGGTAGAGTGCGGGCGCACACGGGCGTTGTACAAGTTTGCACATTACCATGTGCAAACAAATTACAAGGTAGCTATCCAATAAGGCAACCATCTTTTTCAAAGAGGTTCAGCTTATTGTTTCACTACTTGTAAACGTACAACGCCGGGGCCTACACAAAGTTTGTCGACGCGCCAAGGTTTTGATTGCGTGTTAAACGTCAGGGGCAAACGTGTTTTTTGTTTGAAGACGTCGAGGTACTCGCCACGAAGTAAAGCAACTCACAAACAACATCACAAGTGAACATGTTATGTAAATCACAAATGTCAAAGTCTGGACTGATGAAAGGTTCAAAAGCGGCCACACCTTTTTTGAACAACGCTTTGGGGATGGTAGCGACGAGGTTTGAAAGAATCAACGATTGCTGGTTGGCTTCCAGCACACCCCGTGCCTACCCCCATTGTTCAAGGTGGGCTGGAGCCACGACACTGATGCGTCTGCATGCTTTCAACAAAGGGTCATTGAAGGACAGCCTGGAGGGGGCATCTGCCAAGTTGCTGTGGCTCGTGACTCTGCCGAACCAACTGAGGATTCGGAACCTTGATTCCAATTTGACAAATTCAAAAAGCATTCTGCGGGTAGCCCGGTTGGCCCCGTCACCTTTGATGCACGCGGATCGTGCTGCGGTGTTATCCAAGTAGAAAACTGTAGGTGAACCAGATATGTACTTGGTCCAGATCTTGCAGGCCATGACTACCGGCAGGACTTCCATTTCGTAAATGGGGTGTTGAGACTCATGAAGAAATTCATCTAAAAGAGTGGCTGGAGCCTGTTCACCAAACATTTCAATGGGTGTTCCGCTGGGCGCCACCAGTACAGCTCCAAAAGTAGCAGGCTGATTGCTGTCGGGCTCGTAAGCGCCGTCAGTGAAGATAATCCATGTATGACACAGTGACCGGCTAATGGCTACTGGCTTTGAGTCTTGTACGGCGGCCATTAAACGGTGCAAGACGTCAAGGAAACTTTCGTTGAAGGTGAGCAGCTTGCCACGAACCCGAGCCATGTTGGAGACCTCCTTGACAAGTCGATTCAGCATGCGTCCGTAGATGAAAGACCCAAACCATATGAGACGGCCATGCAATCTCTCTAGCTCCTTTGGCGCGGCACCGCCCCGCTTGATAAGATCCTGAAGGGTCTCTACGAGCTCGCACCTTCGACTCTCAGTGTGTTCCAAAGTGAAGCTTCCACCTTGCAAGCTTGACACATCGAAAAGAACTCCAAGTGTCTTGAACCTTTGTGTGAAAGGCACTGCTTTGTCGCCAGAGTCTGCAAAATCCACTCCAAGCAAGCGGAACAGGCTCTCGATATAAAAGGACACGTTCTTTTCCTCTTCAGAGCAGCAAATACAGGTGAAATCATCGAAAAAGCTCGTCCACGCCAACAGCAGGGCAGTAACGCCGATGAAAGTCAGACTGGCTGAAATCCTCAAAAAGTGAACCACCGATCCAGAGGCCCCAAACGGCAATGCAAGGGCGCTGAAGATTCCGTAGCCGCCAGCTGGTCTTTTAACTGCAATCCTCAAGCGCTCGGCATGCCAGGTGTCGGTACCGAATTGCTTGCACGCCGACCGAAGGTCGTATGTTCGACCCACAAGGCCAGGCATGTCTGCATTGGAGGTGTCGTCAAGCATGGACGCCAAATAGGCGCACAACTCATCCACCGCTTGGACTCTCAGTTTTTCACGCAAGCCAAATGCCGCATTCACCCCGGCGACTGAAAAATCGTCGACCAGTCGTATCTTGGACTTCTGGGGGACAGGAAATCTTCGGGCGATAAAACACTCGCCAAACTCATCGCTTTCGCCAAGCCATCCTTTGGAAACTTCACTCAAGGTCTCGTCCCAAACAAATTGATCATGTTCTCCAGGCTCCGTTCGCAAAATGGATTCCAAAACTGAAGCGTTCAACCCAGGGGACATGTTTACGAGCTGCTTGACACTCAAGGATGGCTTCCGCACGTCGGGCCGAAAAATTCCAGTGGTCGGCGCCCAACCAGTCAACGCAAAACCAGAAACCATGTCATCAACCACTGAAGCATCTGGGTATCCCAGATCCAGAAGGATCTCTTTCCAAAGAAGAAGTCGTTTGCCCCCAAGTATTTTCTTGAGGTGGTCGGGCAACCCCTCATGGAGGGCTTTTTCCTCCTCACGCAACTCCAGGGACCTACGCAACCATCTTTTCATGAAATTCGCCCGCTTCTGAAAACGCTCAGCCAAATTTCCCCTGATCAGGCTTTCCAGTGCAGGCCTGACCATAGGTGGTACTTGGGCTATGATGTCCCTGGGGTGGCCTTTCTCAACGGCCTCCCTGAGAAAATCTGCGGGTTCCCTGGGGACACCAAACTGTAAAAGCTCGCAAGGTTCTTGCTCCGACCAGCTGTCTGAAAAGTGCAAGTCAGCATGCTTCTTCAAAATGTCATCTCTGAGCACACCCCCCGGAAAAACTTTACGATGACAAACTTTGGCTCCTTTGGGAAGCTCTGTCAAAAATTTCGAAATAGAATTTTCATCATCCACCTTGGCAAGAAGGGGTACATAGTAACCATATTCTGAAACAAGTGGTCGCAACTTATGTACACGAGGTTGAGTGGTGAACAGTTGCCTGGCTGCCGCATTATTAACCTCCTTCAGCTGTCCATGCAAATCATCAAAGAAAACAAATCCAAAAGATTCTGCCTCCGATTTCAAAATAGATGCGATTCGATCGCAAAGCAACTGTGGATATGCAGCTTCTTCAGCGGTGGGAAAAATGATTTGCCCCTTTGCATCCTTGTATGGTCTCCAAGGGGCGTGAGCATGAGACTTGTTGCAATCCAGTTGTAAAGATGAAAACAAATCGTTGGACGGCCGACGGGAGTTCCAGCTCCACCAGGCTGTGCGCTTGTCCCTTTTGCCACCATGCATGCAATGATCAAAATATGAAAAATGCAAATGTCCGAAATCCTCTAACAGCCCCTTGATGGGAGTGCACAACCAGAAAAAGGAGTTCTTGGGGTTTTCGATGCTCACTGACACCCCCAAGGCAATGAGATGTCGCACCAGGATGGCTGTGGCTGCATAGCATTTGTTTGCTTTGTCAACTCGCTCCTGTTGATTGGGTGGTAAATTCGGTAGGCCATCCGGGTAGGCCTCTGACCTCAAAGGTTGTGGTCCCTTCGAGGGATCTTCTCCAGGTATCGGGCGCCCACGCGCCCGGGATGCTGTGCCGCATGCTGGTGCAAAGTGCGCGTGAAGGAGATTGCCAGCCTCCACATCGACGTACTCAATGACGCGTCTCACGTCTTCATCATTCGTGAGATCAGCATGAAAAATTGGAAAATTTTCTGACCTTTGACTTGTGTGGTCCACTGCAACTGCTTCAAGTCCCAGTCCTCGACAAGCCTTTGATAATCTGCAGCTTCCTGCAAAAATCTCAAGCACAATGCAACGTGAATTTGTAGCACCAGTGCAAGACCCCTCGGTCACTGCTGGTGCCAGGCTGCTGGGCCCCTCTTCCAAGCTTGCACTCTTCGGTGCGTTGGTGTCCACAGGTTTACCTGGATCACTGACAGCTGGGCTCGCAGGGGGCTGACTCAAGCTGAGTGGCACTTGTGGGCTCCATGCCCTGGCTTCAAGCACTTCATACATGCGTGGTAGCCGAAGCGACAACGACCTTTCTTCGTGGCATTGCTACAGTTCTTCGGCAGATTGTAGTTCCAACACAACGGCTTGTTGTCGGCCGTCTTGCTGTGAAGCCCTTGGAGTTCTGTTGGCACTTGAGCTGTAGGCTTTGCATCCGATCTTGGTCTCTTGGTTGGAGGCTGCTTTGGAGCACCGGAGCCGCTAGGTGGTGCAGCTCGCTTCTCGACCCTTGGCGTTGCCATCAAGTGCATTGTGATCCGTGGGTCATTCATATACATTCGTACCTGAGCGTCCAAAGGAGGGCCGCCATTGATCGCCTGAGCTTTCAGCGGGCCATCAAACTCTGATGCTATCAACGTAAACATCTCCTGGTCGGCTTTGACAAGTTGCTGCAAGTTGACTGCATTGAAGTTCGCTGGAGCTTCATGCATCATGGCCCTGAAGAGCCGGTTGACCCACTCCATGTGGGCGTCCCACGACATGAGCCCCACCAGATCAAACGCCAATCCACGACGCTGCAGCGCGTACATCAATTTCATTTCAGTGCCGATGTCAACTGTGCTGAGTCCATCACTTGAGACGGTTTTGATGGACCCCTGTTCCAGCGTCAACAGCTGTTTTTGCTTGTTCTTGGCCTCATTCTGAATCTCTGCATCGCGTGTTGTACACCGTGATGGAGCCACATATACCAGTGCTCCAGTCTCAACAATGTGGAAGCACAAGTCAATGAGGGCGTGGCTCGCCTTCTGCTCGTGCATGTGGGACAATCCTGTGATGCGCAGCTGCTGCGCTTCGAGCCGTCTCCGCTTCTCGATGAACGGCAAAGACTTCGATGGCTCAGTAGTGTCTCCAGTGACGGCCTGGCGTCTGACGTCTGCCATGACCAATGTTTGTGACTCGAAGTGCAATCGCTTGATCACTGAAACTTCGGCCAGAGATGCTGGCCCCATGACAACTCTATCACAGAAGCGTTGCATCTCCTGATCAGCGACATCTTGTTGAGGAGTACCCACCGCGAAGGCCAGGGCAGAGAAAGTATTGATCTGTAAATTTGTCATCAAATCATACAAGCCATCCAACAACTCGTGGCATCTTTTTTCGAACGCCGCTTCCGAATCTATGAGTGACATCGCTGACAAGTCGGGCCACGTTGGCGCTAACTGGTTGGAAAATGAACTGAAATGAAAGTTCTGATGTCTTGCACGTCCTGTCAAATCAAATGCATGTAATGTCACAAGATTGCAACTGGTGAAGCACTCTGAAATTATACTCCCGCTGTTTACAGGAAAACGGGCCAACCTGTTATGCAAACTTATGCCACTCGGACAAATTTTGAAATGATGCAACTTCCGTTCACTGATGCCTGCATTCTGAGTTTGGCGCACACCAGCTAAAGCCGATCATGCCACGAAAAATGATTGGCCATATGAGTCGTGCAGGCTGGCACCGGCCAACGCAAGAAAAAAGAACAAGGCAACACAGGTTTCAAATCATTGACATGAAATGATCAAATGACAGCTGGCTCAAGATGTCCGTTTGTCAAGTTTGTCGTTTGACGGGATGTGTGCAACATGAAGTCCCATCATTAAAGGAGCGAAAACAGGCACTACCGTACCTAAGAAAAAAAAAACTGTTGATTGAGCATCACATGACATGCAATGGATTCTCATTTGACCAAGGGATGCATCTGCATGAATTCCCTGAATGAGCTGGCAATTTTCCTGTTTCAGCGGTCCGCCAAATGGACCCCACCAAGTCCCATTCATTTCCCCAAAAACTCAGGTTTTAGAACCTTTTTAAGAGACTTGGCGGGGTCCATTTGGGGGCCCGCTAAAACAGGAAAATTGCCAGAATGAGCCACATGTTTGGCTGCGCTCAAGACTGCGCTCATTTTTGGCAGCTCTCGGTGTCAGCACATCTACCTGTATTCTTCCATACGTCTCCAACACGGGTGGCAGCAGGGAGTGTCAAACCTGGACTCGTGAATGCGGGTGTATCGTTCTTCCTCCGCAAGCCGTCCACACAAAAGTATGCGTTCATTCTGCATCTCCATCAAATGCAATGTCTTCCATTTCCTGTGCTGCACCAGCTTCAGAGTCTTGGGCACACTGGGAGGCCTAACAGGCCTTCTTGCGCCACTGTGTTGTGCGCCCTCCTCATCGCTGCTCGAAGAAGTGGTGTGTACCGAGCTGCGGTCAGAGTCAGAGCTGGACACCAAGTCAACCACTGGATTGTCGGACAGGACAACCCAAGAGCTGGAGTCTGTTTCTACTTTGCACGATTCTTTGTCAGCAGTTGCACTGGGTTCCAGGCACTTCTCAACGCTTGAATTGTCAGGGACGCCAATGCTGTCAATTGCATCTTCAAAAGTCCCTTGTTCCAATTCATCAAAACCACTGAAATCATCGAAGCCCACCCTTCTGCCAGGAAAACGGCCACTCCTGCTAGCATCAGGAACGAAAGCCTGGCATCGCACCTCCATGAGCAACCGCTCCAACATTCGCAGCGGTCTGCCAAGACTGTCCCTGCTGTAAACCAGTGCAGATTTGAATGCCATGGTGTGACCACCCAAGATCATGCGGTCTTCCCATGGCAACCCTCGTTTCGATGCCCATGACAACAACGTGCACTTGCAACTATGTGATGTGATTCTTCTGTCACTGAAATCGATCTGCATGTCATTCAGTAAAAGATGTGTCCAATGTTTCATCTCTTCACTACTCAAGGGCCGGGTGCCAGGCTTGCCATCCGCTTGTGGTGCTGGCATTGTAGGGTGACCTTTTTCGAAGTCAATGCCTATGGCCTTGCGCACACTTACCCATTCCTCAATCCATGCGTCGTTGGTGACTCCCAATGCCGGGGCACATGCATGCAGAAAACAATTTTTGAAAGCCGCTGCAAACTTGGTCTTGTGGTCTGAGATACGTAGTTCAATGTATGAAAGCACACCAGAGTCATCAGCATCAAGAAGACACGACTCAGCCTGTTGAAGATCTGACCACCTACTTCGACTGTAAACTGCCAGCAGTATCATGCCTGCCATCAGCCTGTTCCAGAGGTCCTGCCCTGAATCCATCAAGACTGCATGAAAAGCTAACAAGTCCTTCAATCTAAACGGGTCAGCCTGTCGTTTGGGGCCACCTGCATGAAAGTTTGAAATCCCAAGGCATCTCCTTGAAGAAGTCAACGGTTCCAACTGTTGAATGCCTATGACATGTTGTGCAAAAAGCAACGCTTGAATGACACTCTGACTCCGTGACGCCGGGGCCCCAGCCAGTCGCTCTCCGTCCAGAAAGTTGTAAAAATCACTTTCAGATCCAGGAAAAATGATGGCATTGGTTTCCAAAAAGTGCACAAAACGAAGGAAAGAATTGACCCTTTTCCGCATTGTTGCAGGACTTTTCTTGCCAAGGATGTCCCTTAGCATGCGCAGTTGCCCTGTCGTGGAACTGCACTGTTCGAGTTGCCAAACCACTGTAGTGGAACTTGGAAGTCCTATCAACAAATCAAGCCATCTCCTAAGCGAAACCTGAAAATCGGCTTCACGTTTGTCTTGCCATGAAACGTCTGCACTGGATTTGACAACATGGTGCCATGACACTGGTGGAACTGTTTTGGCCTTCTTCGCAGGTTGAGGCTCGACGTCCAAGGCGCACTGAACGAAAGCTGGGGGAATGGATGCCTTCCATTCACGTGGCTGTGGCAAAACTGAACCCTCGAAAAATGATTTCCAAAAAGGTTTTTCCCATGGCATCTGAACTGTGCTGGCAGCTGGACATTCTGACCAAATACGTTGAAAATCAAAATTGTCTGAAGACATCACTGCAGGTCGTGGCAGAGGTCCGGACCATCGACAATGGCTCGAGTGTTCGGCGGGGAATGTATGCCAAAGTAAGAACACCAAGGCAACCAAAATGAAACCGAAAGAACCGATCATCGAAAAACCATGGCCGCAACCCCACAGCTGTTTTGTTTCCTCGCTAAAAATTGAGGACCCTCCCACCCACACCTTGAATGGAAAGTCACGGACGTGAAATGAATTAACATGATCCACAGAGAAAACAACTGAGACTGACATCGGTTGAATTTCAGATTTAAGATTTCACAATTGAAAGTGAAAAACAGGATCAGGAAAATTCACAGTGAAATAAAAACATAAACTGTCAAGTGAAACTGACAAGACACACAATGGTTAAAGTTTACAACAAGGTTTCACAGAGGTTGTTTTGCATCACAGGCAAGAGAGACCCCAAACATAAAACACTACTGTGAATACACGCATGGAAAACGCGGGACGAAACACGCAGAACCCAACGCGGTAGAGTGCGGGCGCACACGGGCGTTGTACAAGTTTGCACATTACCATGTGCAAACAAATTACGAGGTAGCTATCCAATAAGGCAACCATCTTTTTCAAAGAGGTTCAGCCAGCTTTGTCTGGGTCATCCATGCAAGCACAAAGTTGTTGCAAAATATGTAAGCGTATCTGTTGCCCCTCCGGTACTGACCAATCCGGGGATAACCCCTGAGCTTCCAAAAATTCCGCGAGCAAACGCCGAAATGGCTGAATTTGGTCTTCCGTGAACGGAGCTTGATCCCGATGTTGCTCAAACGCGGCCAGAACTTGTTTATCCAGTCTACCACCAACGATGAGTTGGAAAAATCTTTTGCGGAGGACATGAAACACATCGTAAAACGAGTGGGGAGCACTCCAATCTCCTTGAGATACAAACCCTGCCCCGTCTTGCCCACAAAAAGGCGGTGACTCTGGAGATTTGCCAGGGATCAATTGCAAGGCGTCGTCTAAAGAAAGACTCAAGTTTTGTTGGGAAACCAAAAGGAGGATGAGCTGAGCCCAGGCAATGCACAGCTCCGGAGGGTATTCTGCAGTTATCCGACTGAGAAATTGGCCCGATTCTGTTCTACAACGTTGGGGAAAAGCGGCAGGCGCGGTGCGCAGAGAAAACTAAAGCTGAAGCAAAACGCTAAACGAAACAAACGCGTCGTCATGTTCGCGGTATACGCGTAAACTGAACCAACTGAAACAACACAAGACTGGCATCACACAAACAAATCACAACTGAAACTTGAATGCACATGCGGAAAACGAAAAGTGAAAGTCACTGATGGTGGATTGACGTCACACGCTTTTTCTTTCGGTGGTGGACGGCACTGAAACAAGGTCTCAAGTCCAATCAGTGGATCCTCATCAAATCGTTTTCCATTCCGTTGATTTTTCAAATGCAGCCGAGGGTATCTTTCCCCCTTTCAAAGTCAGTGCCGTGGATTGCATTGATTGCAAATCATGATACGAAGTTGTGAATGAAAGACCTGTGCCAGATTGAATCATCGAGGGCAAGAAAGGCCCGCAGAGCTGCTGTACTCATCAAGCCGAATCAAAATGTCAGACCGATCAATATAGATGCCATAGCAAGTCTAGCAAAGATTTTGTAGATCACTGCCAGCCAGAAAAGAGAAACACAGCACATTGGCAAATCGTGAAGGTCCAGAGTGGTCCCAAATGTTCCAAGTAACCAAAAAGAACGTCTGAACGCTGATATAATCGTATCGGTCTGGATCCCAAGTCAGTCTCATTGTATCGCAAGTTTGCATTGTAGCCGTGAAGACGTACGGAACGGTACGTGAAATCAAAATAACAGGGTGGGAGGGAGTGGACTAAAAAATTGAACAGCTAAAACTGCAAGACAAGGGATTGATTAACCGAACCCGGAGTGTTTCAGAGTAACAAGGCAACTGAGCAACTTCAAACAAAGAAAAACCAAACACTTAAACTGAGTAACAAAACTAACAAAACCTTGGACATGTACAGCTGAAACTGAGACTGAGGCAACACATAAAATTAAGGTTCAACAGACAACACCTCCAAACCAACTGAAACTCAAACTAAACTGAAACTGACCGAACATGTCGTTCACAAAGCGGTTTGGAAAATGTGTCAACACCCTTCCTTAACATCGCCGCGGGTAGACGGGGTAACGCGAAGTAGCTAATGGTTAGGCGACGAAGCGCAGGCCAACAACGGCACCCCAGCCACCCACCCCAAACCCCAACGCTTCCAAACAGTCATTTTGGTGACCCAAACTGTCCTGTTCTGCGGCGTTGGGGAAAAGCGGCAGGCGCGGTGCGCAGAGAAAAACAAAGCTGAAGCAAAACGCTAAACGAAACAAACGCGTCGTCATGTTCGCGGTATACGCGTAAACTGAACCAACTGAAACAACACAAGACTGACATCACACAAACAAATCACAACTGAAACTTGAATGCACATGCGGAAAACGAAAAGTGAAAGTCACTGATGGTGGATTGACGTCACACGCTTTTTCTTTCGGTGGTCGACGGCACTGAAACAAGGTCTCAAGTCCAATCAGTGGATCCTCATCAAATCGTTTTCCATTCCGTTGATTTTTCAAATGCAGCCGAGGGTATCGTTTCCCATTTGCAACGCAACGAGGCTGCATAACTGACACTGAAACTGAAGCCGGGCTACAAGTCAACCCAAAGCTGATTTCTCAAATTTGTCTCTCCCCTTTCCATACACCGCCCAAGAGTCGCGATCCAAAAATTCTTGCCTCGCTCCCCAAAGGCTCAGGAGCAAGGAAAGATCTAAATCTGAAAGCTCGATGTCGGTCCTCTGCTCATGTCGACATCACCAAACCTGGAATTCGTCAGGTCATCCGCAAGAGTGTTTTGGTCTCTCGGGCTCCAAGCTAAACTGATTCTGACACCAGCCTTTTTTTCCGTCCAACGCCTTCATGGCTTCCGCCAGGTCGTTCAACATGTGCAAGAGCATGTTGCAATTGGGATTAATTGATTAATTAAGGCATGCCGAGGCCGGTGCTGTAGGTGGCCGCAAAAGTAAACTGGTGTAGGACCGATACATAGTCCTGTATGCTGTCACGATCAATCAGAAAACCAAACGAAACACCAAGAGAAGACAAACAAAAAACACAAAAACAAAAAAGCCCCAAACACAAACAGAAAACAAACCCCAAAACAAAAAACAAACAAACCAAAAAACACACACCACAGTTGAATGACGTGGCAGGTTCCAGTTATGAGTGAAAAGGATTGATTACTACAAGAGGTGATAGCTTAGTATCATCTCGGTGCATGCAGAATGACATCTTGTGTGCCATGATGACGCTGGCCCCTAACAAAAAACCAAAACAAGAAACGCCACAAAAACACCAGGGGCCAATTGGCGGGTGCGAGAAGCAACAAAGCTCAATGCAGAAACCAGGGATCCCCCCAGCCAGGATCCCCGAGATCACAAAGAGCAGCCTTCACAGCATGACCTTCACCCTGACACTTTGAAGCAAACACCGACAAAGCCGGGTCGCAACGAAAGTGGTGAGAAGAACTAACGCAGTGAAACAGGAGAGTGAAACATGATCTAATGTGAGAAAGAAAGCAAGACTACGGCACTCAGGGCACACTCAGAGTCCGCTCAGTAGTGCTTTTCCAATCATCATACTCTCAAGAGATATCCATTCCAGTCAGAGAGTGCTAACTGGATAGGCGCTGCGCCTGGGGTAGTTCACTTGAATGACGACCAGAATGAGGGGGCGGTGAGAGATATCCTACAAGGACATCTCTCATAGCTCCATCATTGCGGTTTGGAGTGAATTTCTGTGCACTCATGGTATGGGAGATTGTGCTCATCATCAGTGCGTGGTGTTATCTGTGCATTAAGCTCTTCCGATGACGTGCTGGATGCCTTGAAGCTTCTGAGATGCTTTACTTAACAGGTTTGTGGCAGCTTCTACTTCACTGGTAGTGACTTGGCACAGGGTCAATTGAGTAATTGACTTTGCAAGGCGATGGACAGCTGCATCTTTGTCAGAAGTCTGATGCTCCATACTGCAAGATCAGCTCACACGCAAGGTACTCTGCAATCAGCGAGCCTCTAGGCGCTCTGTTCATCACTCATAGTGCTGCAACCTGGTCGAGAAAAGGCATAAGGACGTTCGGTGGAAGTCATCTGGCCGGGTGGTGTGTTGGTTGAACGAAGGTAAAACGGCAACGGGCACCATGGCTTGATGTACTTTGACATCGTACTATGCTACCCTAAAACACACTACATGAAGTAAGGCCCCTTAGAAAGGATATTATAATCCCCCCACCTCCTCACGTCCCTTATTGACACGATGGCAAGCTTACCACAGGAGTAGCTGCAATGGGTAGTGGTCAACCATGGGTACCCCATGGTGACAGAACTTAGGAACCACGGGCTTAAAAATGGCTGATACCATGCCAACCGTGGGTACCCCACGCTGGCTCTAGTAGCTTACTGAAACTGCACGGACTGACTGGTGCAAGATTGATCACGGCTACCGGAGCTACTGACTGCGGCATTTGCAGGGGGTGGGTCACTACTTTCGGCTGGTTTCATCATTTGGGCAATTAGTGGATGGCTTTGTTTTTCGCGCAGGATCCTGGTCATTTCACTTTTTTTCCGTCCAACGCCGTATGGCTTCCGCCAGGTCGTTCAACATGTTTCCAAGCATGTTGCATATGGGATTAATGAATTAATTCACGCAGGGGCCGAAGCTGTAGTGGCCGCAAAAGTAAACTGGTAGAGGACCGATACATAGTCCTATTCCCTTGTCACGTTCATCAGAGAACAAGAAACGAAGCACCAAGAACCAAAAGCAACAACAACACCAAAAACAAAACCAAACAAAAACAACACACACAAAAGGCAAACAACCACACAACCACAAAGCAGTGACGTGACAGTTCCAGTTTATGGGTGAAAAAGATCTATTGAGGCAAGAGGTGATAGCTTAGTATCATCTCGGCGCATGCAGATGACAACTTTTGTGCCATGTTGACGCAGGCCCATAAAACAAAACAACAACAGGACCAACCACAAAATCACCATGGGCCACTTCAGAGGGTGCAGGAAGCAACAAAGCCCAATGCGGAAACCAGGGATCCCCCCAGCCAGGATCCCCGAGATCACAAAGAGCAGCCTTCACGGCATGACATTCACCCTGACACTTTGAAGCAAACACCGACAAAGCCGGGTCGCACTCAGAGTCCGCTCAGTAGTGCTTTTCCAATCATCATACTGCATCAAAATTGCGGTTGCGGTAGGTTTTTTTTTTTTCCTCCGGTTTGGCCGATTCGCACTAGGCTCGGTCCTTACAATTGCATAAGCAGTGAAAAGCAGAAATGTACAAGGACACGTGTGGTCCAAAAACTTTGGCAAATCATCACGAAAAACAAGGAAAACCAAAACAACACAACCACCGCAAACCAAAAACGACCCGCAAATCCCCCAGCCAGATTTGCGTTTCGCCACAAAGCAAAACAGCGAAGCAACAAAAAACGGGGCAGGGCCCAACAAAAACAAAAAACACATTCAGATTTGCCTTAGATACAGTGACCTTAGCCACCGTATCATCCACAAAAACATGCAAACTAATTACCAATGCGGCAGTGCATGGAATATAGTACATGATCGCCCAGAATGTCTCACCTGAGAACAGAAAGAGAATCCAGTGTTGCAGGCAGACTGAAGTAGCACGACAGAGGCCGCCAATATGGTCGTCTTGTCAATAAAGCTCTCTCGCATCGCTGCTGTTCATCCTGTATCGTTCAGCGTGCGCAAGTCAGTCTGTTCCAGTCAATATACACCGCCGCAAGGGATTGTGATTCTATTTCCCCCCCTAGGTGGGGAGGAGAACACTGACGGCCCGCAAGACATGCCAGATGGTGTGAGCCCTCGCAGGAACCATCATATAGCAAAGGGCCCAAGACCCTAATGGGCAGTGGGTAAAAAGGTGGCGGAAAAGGCCTGACCGGCACAATATAGCCATTATAGCGACGAAGCTTCTGACCATAGCATGGGCTCGTGAGCACAACCAGTATGCTCCTGCCGCCATTTACGCAAATTTGCATTCGCATTGCAGTTGAACTCGTCCCCCTATGCTATGAAGGTTGAAATGGTTCGCTGTACCAGCACCAGATTCTCAGACAGGAGTCACTAGGCGTCATCGTCCCAGCAAGAGCCTGCAGAGAGGACCAGATGCACCGTAAGTTAGCAGTGTATTCCAGACCAGGCCACTCTCCCACCGAGTAGGCCATCTGCCAGGGCACTACAGAACATCCGCACAACGAACCATGTGGGCAGGCTTTGCTGCACGCGGGCGCTCCAGACTGAACTGCAGGAAGCTCAACTGGACAGCGCCAGTAAAGCTCACTGCAGTGCAGCCTAGTCCATGGCTCTACCGGGAATCTACCGCCCCTCTCGGAACAAAAGCAGAAACAAAACAAAGAGAGAAAGGCCCTTCCCAATACAAAGCCAAAAAAGAAGCCACATGAGAAAACTAACTAAACACAAAAAGAATTCAATGGGGGAAAGGGGCGGTGAAAGAACTACCCCACCTCGGACGAATACTTAGTCGCTACCAGATGAGACAAGATAGCCAGGGTGAAACGACAGAGCTATTATGCAGAGCGGTATCCTCGGTATCCAGGCAAAAGAGGGAACAAACAACACGCAACCAACCAACAAGAAAATTGCGGTTGCGGTAGGCACCACTGTGCTAGTGCTCTTGCAATTCGTCTTCATGGTATGTGAGATTGTACTCGTCATCAGTGCGTGGGGATATCTGTGCATTGAGTCTTCTGATGATGTGCTGGCTCCTCTGGCTGTATGGTGAAGCTGCAGTATGGCTTTCTGCGCCTGGGTTACTTCGTAACTGGCAGATATTGTACAACTATCCAAGATACAGCCAATCTGACGGAGTTGGCGTATAGCCACCTCAAGGTCAATAACCCTCTGGGATGGGATGTTTTGGATGCCTTGAAGCTTCTGTCGGCCTTCTCTAGAAGTTTAGTGGCATCATCGACTTCGCTGGTAGTGACCTGGCAGAGGGTCAGTTGAGTAATAGACTTTGCAAGACGATGGACAGCGGCGTCTTTGATCGGAGTCGGTCGTTCCATCCCAATGGACTAAGCTGTCTACAGGTTTTTCGGTAGACGTAAAGCCTCAGGGCATTCAGTTAACACTCACCGTGTTGCAACCTTGGCCGAGAAAGGGCATGGGAAGGTGTGGTGAAAGTCATTGGCCGGTCGAAAGATTGGTTGATCGAAGGTCAAACGGCGACGGGCACCATGGCTAGATGTACTTTGACATCGCACTACACTACCACAACAATTAAGGTAGAACAACACGAACAAACCAAGTTAAAAACCCTGAAAAGGATTATTATAACCGCTCCCCCCACCGCCTCCCGTCCCATACTGGCTCCGGCATGCTGACAGCAAAGGTACTGAGGAGGTACACTCATGAGTCTCCAGGATCACAATACTTTCCAAAGCTTGAATTAGATTCAACGAGCTCCCCCCCCTGCCCCCAAGACCAATGTTGATACAAACATAAACGTGAAAAATCGAACGCGTCGGTGTGCGATCAATCTAAGAAGCTTCTCGTTTGCACAACATCCAATATTAAAATTCCGGGGCAAGGGGATACACATAGAGTAAAGATGAAATCTGAAGCCAGCAGCCAGACTACTGACGCAGTAGTTGCTGAATGGCAATCTGCCTGTGAGACACATGGATTTGCCATTCTTTCTCCAACATTGAGGTCTGTGCTAACGCTTCCAGCAACATGAGCAAGCATCAACCCGCCCGGAAAAGACTCAAGAAAAGCACGCTGGCTGCCAGTACTCTAACATGCTGTGTTTTCATATGTACAAACCTCGAACAAACTCGGAATACACGTCCCATCGGACACTTTACAATGGCAGGAACACTTCAAGTGGCAAAGCTCTGGCATGCTGGTTTTTCATATGTACAAACCTCAAGCAAACCTTGTTCAAACCTCAAATCTATGGGGCCGGACGATGCCAGCAGGCGCGACAGGATTTTAAAGGAAAGTTCAATTAATTTCTTTTTTTGCGCGCGGCAACTGTAGGTTTCGTCCGCTGCCTAGAATTGAGGTTTGATTGGGGTTTGTACATATGAAAACACAGCAGATCAAAGGTGTGGTCATGGCATGGCTTTCTCCAATAGAATGCGCAGCACAGAGATGTTTTCAAAGTATGCCTGGAGTTTGTACATATGAAAACACAGCACATCGAAGGTGTCACCAAAAAAAGTGCTCATTCCTCAGTGAAATGAGCTGCGCGCAGACATTAACAAGGTTTGTTTGGAGTTTGTACATATGAAAATACAGCAGAAGGAAGAGGAACAAAGCATTGCAAACAAAAACGACAGGTAAAGAACAGATGATCAAGACGTACGGGGAGCGAGCTGCATGCAGATCCGCCTGCATGGATTTTTGCGGTGCAAGCATGCAACTCCAACTACATAACCTGAAAGCAAATCCAAATCATTGACACGCTTGTCGCCAAATTTCGTAAAGCCCATGATGCCACGCTACAGCATGACACTTTCAAGACACCAAAACAAGCTTCTCCAAACCCCAGCAACTTTGGAGACACTTGGAAGT
>CAMXCT020000456.1:224744-249256 GCA_947184155.2 Cladocopium goreaui
GAAAAGATCATGATTCATGTTCTTTCTGGGCTGAAAACTTCGGTAGGAGTCTAGAGGGGCAAGGGGGGCCAACAAGGGGCAGTAAAGTATTCAATACAATCATTCAAATGGAAGCCGGCCACCTGCGCGAAAACCCACAAACTCCTCAACAGCAAGAAACACTTCAAGCAATCACCTAAGGGCTGCAAAAGGCTGATGGGCCTTCTTTTAGCGGCAAACAATCAAGCCACCAGACGTAACGAAATAATAAGAAGCTAACTTCAAGTGGGTTCAAGCAGCAACCGATATGCACCCCGCTTGCCCCAACAAGAAGCAAAATCATCTACAAAACTGCTTGCTCCGACGGACCCAATTCTGGGTCCGGAAAACCTTCTCAAAACCGGCTTCGCTCAAAAGGGCCTCCCTAGTAGTGCGATGTCAAAGTACATCAAGTCATGGCGCCCGTCGCTGTTTTGCTCAGTGCAATCCAGTGCCTGCATTACTTGAATGCCACCTGGCCACAGGAGTACAGTGCAACCAAGTGAAGTGCCATGCCTGCCTCAGAACCCCAGAGTCACAACGAAGCACAGGATCTCCTCCTGTTGCAGGATTATGTGCACAGACTGACGAACACTCTCAGAACTCTGGAAGACACCCATGCCGCATTGCAACAAACAGACCTCCTGGCAGGTGTTATCAACGAGCAAGACTGCTGAGACATTCGCACAGCCTGCGGTTGCATAAGGAGTCTGTGCATTCGATTGGAAGCCCGTGCCAACATTACAGAACGTGAAGTGATAAGTCGACAGCTACAGCTCATGCATGCATGCGTACAATATTACCCAACAGAGGACCTTAACACAGCTGACACAAGTTGCCTATCCAGAACTTCGTTTGAACACTTTGAGGATAGACCTGGTCCCTGGGCAGAGAAAAACGCTCGCATTCCTACACCAAGGTAACTGTGATAGCTATCGTGGTCACCCGACCGCATTCAATGCAGTTGGTTGCAACACCTGCTAAGTTGACCGCTCGAGCTGCTCAACGCTTGCAGGCTTGCATCGATGCTGTCGCGCTGGCCACCTTCGCTAACTCGATCGCACTGGACTCAGTTTTGACTGCGGTATACACCGCATGAGTGCACTTCAACTCTCAACGATGATGATGCTTGGAAAAGAACAACTGAGCGGACTCTGAGTGTGCCCTGAGTGCCTTAGCCCTGATGTCTCTTTTCACCTTAGATCACGTTTCACTCTCCTGTTTCACTGCGGTTGTCTTCTCACTACTTTGTTGTGACCCGGCGTTGTCGGTGTTTGCTTCAAAGTGTCAGGGTGAATGTCATGCCATGATGGCTGCTCTTTGTGATCTCGGGGATCCTGGCTGGGGGGATCCCTGGTTTCCGCATTGAGCTTTGTTGCTTGCACCCTCGTAGTGGCCCTTTGTGATTTTGTTGGTGGTCTGATTGTTGTTTATTTTTATGGGCCGGCGAACATGACACATAAGCTGTCATTTGCATGTGCCGAGACGATACTAAGCTATCACATCTCGCTTCAACAGATCTGTTTCACCCATAAACTGGAATCCGTCACGCCTCTGTTTTGCGGTTGTGTGTTTGTTTGTGTTTTGTGTGCGTTGGTTTTTGTTTGGGTTTGTTTTTGGTGTGTTTTTTGCTTTCTGTTCTTTGTGTTTCGGTTTCTGCTCTGCAAACGTGACAAGGGATTTGGACTATGTATCGGTCCTCTACCAGTTTACTTTTGCGGCCATTACAGCTTCGGCTCCTGCGCGAATTAATTAATTAATCTCATTGGCAACATGCTTGGAAACATGTTGAACGACCTGGCGGAAGCCATACGGCGTTGGACGGAAAAAAAGGGTACTCAGAGCACGCCACAGCAAGTGGCTGACCGAGAGCGGCAATATGGAATTGCAGTCTATTATTCACCAAGCAAACCAGCAAACGTTGGCAGATAGCCGACCAGCGAAGACTACTGGGGAGGCCCCTTCCAATGGCTCCAGTTCTGTGACAAATTTCAACTCCCATTTTTGGAGCTGTTGTTTGGCCATTTTCGAATCCAAAAACAAAAACATTAAAAGCACTTGAACATCTGTCATGGATGACATTCCAGCCGCTTTGCTGGCCGATGCTCACATTGCTCCCTTCCCCTCATCGTGCAATGTTGTGGTACGCCGCAGAATGCGGACCAGACCACGACTATTTGAGTCTAGCAAAGTTCATGCGCCTCGGTCCTTTAAAGTCTGACAGCTACTGTGACAGCGATGACAAAACACAGCCTGTACAACTTCTCGTCAAACAAAGAAGCGGATCTCAAAGCGTAGACAGGCTTGCTGAAGCCCCGCAAAGCTTTGCACATGATTCAAAACATTGCAATCATCCGAACCCTCTCCTCTCCCGGCCCAATAACCAAAGCGAATCCAACCGAAACAACAATCACAAGGCGCAATGCAAATCGTAGCCCAAGACAAACAAGCGGCTGACATGCTTAGAATACGCTAAAAACGCTTCATTGTCACAAAAGCAAGGTACTTGTCCAACATTGCCGCATGGGGGGGCAGGGGGCATTCTACGCCTCTACGCTTTCCTAACACTATTGCTGCCCCTCCAACCCAACTCACAGCAAACAGAAAGTGAAATACGCGCAGCGCTGTAGAATGCAGTGAAACGCGCACGGCGCTGTGAAACGCAGTGAAACGCACAGTGAAACACAGCACGAAACGCGGTAATTTACGACGTTTCGTGCTTGCGGGAAGAAAAAAGCTAGGACTTTTTTGAATGCAGCAGCCCTTGCTTCTACTTAAAACGCAAAACATTGTAAATTACAACGTTTCGCGCTGTGTTTCACTGTGTGTTTCACTGTGCGTTTCACTGCGTTACACAGCGCCGTGCGCGTTTCACTGTGCGTTTCACTGCGTTTCACAGCGCCGCGCGTATTTCACTGCAGCCCAGAGTCTGCCGTGGCAAGTTTCCAATCAGCAACGCTATAAGATCTTCTTCTGGTCCTGTAAATCTTCAACGCGTCTGGCTTGGAAAGAAAAGCTTGCAAACGATTGACTGCAAGTCTTCTAGCCCAACACTACGAGACACTGCTACGAGATGGTCTAAGATGCAGATGCCTGATAATCACGAGTAACAGCAACTCCGTTTTTAGCAGTCGGGCAAGCTGCCAAAACCAGGCCCACCAGCTGGGGCCTCCCCAGTGCAGGAACGCCGCAGCAGAATGCTATTTATGTGTCCTGAATTGCACTAAGCGAGACACACTTTGCCAACAGAGGGTTCAACCCAGAATTCAAAAACTTGCGCTTGCAAATTATCAAATTCCGCTTTCGAATGCCAAGCAATACCTTCAAAAAAACACACAATGCGGCCTCCGTTTTGGGAGTCGTTTCTTGACCCCAAAATGGGGGCAATCGCCACGCCTCATTTACTTTTGCAATAACAACGGCGCCGACTCCCATTTTGGGAGTCGCTTTCCGGCTCCCAAAATGGGAGCTAATTTTGAATCGTTTTTTTCGTATTTCAATATAGACGTTGAAACGAAAACTTCTGGACCCACACTCAAAATAAAACCGAGCCATTCATCCTTTCAAAGTTTCAGAACATGCAACCAAACATTCTTCCACAAGAGTCCAATCTTCTCACCAAAAAGACAGACTGGGGAGGCCCCTTCCAATGGCTCCAGTTCTGTGACAAATTTCAACTCCCATTTTTGGAGCTGTTGTTTGGCCATTTTCGAATCCAAAAACAAAAACATTAAAAGCACTTGAACATCTGTCATGGATGACATTCCAGCCGCTTTGCTGGCCGATGCTCACATTGCTCCCTTCCCCTCATCGTGCAATGTTGTGGTACGCCGCAGAATGCGGACCACGACTATTTGAGTCTAGCAAAGTTCATGCGCCTCGGTCCTTTAAAGTCTGACAGCTACTGTGACAGCGATGACAAAACACAGCCTGTACAACTTCTCGTCAAACAAAGAAGCGGATCTCAAAGCGTAGACAGGCTTGCTGAAGCCCCGCAAAGCTTTGCACATGATTCAAAACATTGCAATCATCCGAACCCTCTCCTCTCCCGGCCCAATAACCAAAGCGAATCCAACCGAAACAACAATCACAAGGCGCAATGCAAATCGTAGCCCAAGACAAACAAGCGGCTGACATGCTTAGAATACGCTAAAAACGCTTCATTGTCACAAAAGCAAGGTACTTGTCCAACATTGCCGCATGGGGGGGCAGGGGGCATTCTATGCCTCTACGCTTTCCTAACACTATCGCTGCCCCTCCAACCCAACTCACAGCAAACAGAAAGTGAAATACGCGCAGCGCTGTAGAATGCAGTGAAACGCGCACGGCGCTGTGAAACGCAGTGAAACGCACAGTGAAACACAGCACGAAACGCGGTAATTTACGACGTTTCGTGCTTGCGGGAAGAAAAAAGCTAGGACTTTTTTGAATGCAGCAGCCCTTGCTTCTACTTAAAACGCAAAACATTGTAAATTACAACGTTTCGCGCTGTGTTTCACTGTGTGTTTCACTGTGCGTTTCACTGCGTTACACAGCGCCGTGCGCGTTTCACTGTGCGTTTCACTGCGTTTCACAGCGCCGCGCGTATTTCACTGCAGCCCAAAGTCTGCCGTGGCAAGTTTCCAATCAGCAACGCTATAAATCTTCTTCTGGTCCTGTAAATCTTCAACGCGTCTGCGAGAACAACCCGAGCTTGGAAAGAAAAGCTTGCAAACGATTGACTACAAGTCTTCTAGCCCAACACTACGAGACACTGCTACGAGATGGTCTAAGATGCAGATGCCTGATAATCACGAGTAACAGCAACTCCGTTTTTAGCAGTCGGGCAAGCTGCCAAAACCAGGCCCACCAGCTGGGGCCTCCCCAGTGCAGGAACGCCGCAGCAGAATGCTATTTATGTGTCCTGAATTGCACTAAGCGAGACACACTTTGCCAACAGAGGGTTCAACCCAGAATTCAAAAACTTGCGCTTGCAAATTATCAAATTCCGCTTTCGAATGCCAAGCAATACCTTCAAAAAAACACACAATGCGGCCTCCGTTTTGGGAGTCGTTTCTTGACCCCAAAATGGGGGCAATCGCCACGCCTCATTTACTTTTGCAATAACAACGGCGCCGACTCCCATTTTGGGAGTCGCTTTCCGGCTCCCAAAATGGGAGCTAATTTTGAATCGTTTTTTCGTATTTCAATATAGACGTTGAAACGAAAACTTCTGGACCCACACTCAAATTAAAACCGAGCCATTCATCCTTTCAAAGTTTCAGAACATGCAACCAAACATTCTTCCACAAGAGTCCAATCTTCTCACCAAAAAGACAGACTGGGGAGGCCCCTTCCAATGGCTCCAGTTCTGTGACAAATTTCAACTCCCATTTTTGGAGCTGTTGTTTGGCCATTTTCGAATCCAAAAACAAAAACATTAAAAGCACTTGAACATCTGTCATGGATGACATTCCAGCCGCTTTGCTGGCCGATGCTCACATTGCTCCCTTCCCCTCATCGTGCAATGTTGTGGTACGCCGCAGAATGCGGACCACGACTATTTGAGTCTAGCAAAGTTCATGCGCCTCGGTCCTTTAAAGTCTGACAGCTACTGTGACAGCGATGACAAAACACAGCCTGTACAACTTCTCGTCAAACAAAGAAGCGGATCTCAAAGCGTAGACAGGCTTGCTGAAGCCCCGCAAAGCTTTGCACATGATTCAAAACATTGCAATCATCCGAACCCTCTCCTCTCCCGGCCCAATAACCAAAGCGAATCCAACCGAAACAACAATCACAAGGCGCAATGCAAATCGTAGCCCAAGACAAACAAGCGGCTGACATGCTTAGAATACGCTAAAAACGCTTCATTGTCACAAAAGCAAGGTACTTGTCCAACATTGCCGCATGGGGGGGCAGGGGGCATTCTACGCCTCTACGCTTTCCTAACACTATCGCTGCCCCTCCAACCCAACTCACAGCAAACAGAAAGTGAAATACGCGCAGCGCTGTAGAATGCAGTGAAACGCGCACGGCGCTGTGAAACGCAGTGAAACGCACAGTGAAACACAGCACGAAACGCGGTAATTTACGACGTTTCGTGCTTGCGGGAAGAAAAAAGCTAGGACTTTTTTGAATGCAGCAGCCCTTGCTTCTACTTAAAACGCAAAACATTGTAAATTACAACGTTTCGCGCTGTGTTTCACTGTGTGTTTCACTGTGCGTTTCACTGCGTTACACAGCGCCGTGCGCGTTTCACTGTGCGTTTCACTGCGTTTCACAGCGCCGCGCGTATTTCACTGCAGCCCAGAGTCTGCCGTGGCAAGTTTCCAATCAGCAACGCTATAAGATCTTCTTCTGGTCCTGTAAATCTTCAACGCGTCTGGCTTGGAAAGAAAAGCTTGCAAACGATTGACTACAAGTCTTCTAGCCCAACACTACGAGACACTGCTACGAGATGGTCTAAGATGCAGATGCCTGATAATCACGAGTAACAGCAACTCCGTTTTTAGCAGTCGGGCAAGCTGCCAAAACCAGGCCCACCAGCTGGGGCCTCCCCAGTGCAGGAACGCCGCAGCAGAATGCTATTTATGTGTCCTGAATTGCACTAAGCGAGACACACTTTGCCAACAGAGGGTTCAACCCAGAATTCAAAAACTTGCGCTTGCAAATTATCAAATTCCGCTTTCGAATGCCAAGCAATACCTTCAAAAAAACACACAATGCGGCCTCCGTTTTGGGAGTCGTTTCTTGACCCCAAAATGGGGGCAATCGCCACGCCTCATTTACTTTTGCAATAACAACGGCGCCGACTCCCATTTTGGGAGTCGCTTTCCCGCTTTCCGGCTCCCAAAATGGGAGCTAATTTTGAATCGTTTTTTTCGTATTTCAATATAGACGTTGAAACGAAAACTTCTGGACCCACACTCAAAATAAAACCGAGCCATTCATCCTTTCAAAGTTTCAGAACATGCAACCAAACATTCTTCCACAAGAGTCCAATCTTCTCACCAAAAAGACAGACTGGGGAGGCCCCTTCCAATGGCTCCAGTTCTGTGACAAATTTCAACTCCCATTTTTGGAGCTGTTGTTTGGCCATTTTCGAATCCAAAAACAAAAACATTAAAAGCACTTGAGCATCTGTCATGGATGACATTCCAGCCGCTTTGCTGGCCGATGCTCACATTGCTCCCTTCCCCTCATCGTGCAATGTTGTGGTACGCCGCAGAATGCGGACCACGACTATTTGAGTCTAGCAAAGTTCATGCGCCTCGGTCCTTTAAAGTCTGACAGCTACTGTGACAGCGATGACAAAACACAGCCTGTACAACTTCTCGTCAAACAAAGAAGCGGATCTCAAAGCGTAGACAGACTTGCTGAAGCCCCGCAAAGCTTTGCACATGATTCAAAACATTGCAATCATCCGAACCCTCTCCTCTCCCGGCCCAATAACCAAAGCGAATCCAACCGAAACAACAATCACAAGGCGCAATGCAAATCGTAGCCCAAGACAAACAAGCGGCTGACATGCTTAGAATACGCTAAAAACGCTTCATTGTCACAAAAGCAAGGTACTTGTCCAACATTGCCGCATGGGGGGGCAGGGGGCATTCTACGCCTCTACGCTTTCCTAACACTATCGCTGCCCCTCCAACCCAACTCACAGCAAACAGAAAGTGAAATACGCGCAGCGCTGTAGAATGCAGTGAAACGCGCACGGCGCTGTGAAACGCAGTGAAACGCACAGTGAAACACAGCACGAAACGCGTAATTTACGACGTTTCGTGCTTGCGGGAAGAAAAAGCTAGGACTTTTTTGAATGCAGCAGCCCTTGCTTCTACTTAAAACGCAAAACATTGTAATTACAACGTTTCGCGCTGTGTTTCACTGTGTGTTTCACTGTGCGTTTCACTGCGTTACACAGCGCCGTGCGTGTTTCACTGTGCGTTTCACTGCGTTTCACAGCGCCGCGCGTATTTCACTGCAGCCCAGAGTCTGCCGTGGCAAGTTTCCAATCAGCAACGCTATAAGATCTTCTTCTGGTCCTGTAAATCTTCAACGCGTCTGGCTTGGAAAGAAAAGCTTGCAAACGATTGACTACAAGTCTTCTAGCCCAACGCTACGAGACACTGCTACGAGATGGTCTAAGATGCAGATGCCTGATAATCACGAGTAACAGCAACTCCGTTTTTAGCAGTCGGGCAAGCTGCCAAAACCAGGCCCACCAGCTGGGGCCTCCCCAGTGCAGGAACGCCGCAGCAGAATGCTATTTATGTCCTGAATTGCACTAAGCGAGACACACTTTGCCAACAGAGGGTTCAACCCAGAATTCAAAAACTTGCGCTTGCAAATTATCAAATTCCGCTTTCGAATGCCAAGCAATACCTTCAAAAAAACACACAATGCGGCCTCCGTTTTGGGAGTCGTTTCTTGACCCCAAAATGGGGGCAATCCCCACGCCTCATTTACTTTTGCAATAACAACGGCGCCGACTCCCATTTTGGGAGTCGCTTTCCGGCTCCCAAAATGGGAGCTAATTTTGAATCGTTTTTTCGTATTTCAATATAGACGTTGAAACGAAAACTTCCGGACCCACACTCAAAATAAAACCGAGCCATTCATCCTTTCAAAGTTTCAGAACATGCAACCAAACATTCTTCCACAAGAGTCCAATCTTCTCACCAAAAAGACAGACTGTAACCCAAGCGGGGACTCGGCTACGCCTGAATATCAATTTAATATTAATTTACCAGTGCGATTAGGTTGCCTGGTTGTAGTAGCTACTCAGCATGACCATTTCCACGAAGCAGTTAACCAAAGGTACAACCCGTTTTACAGTCCTACTCTCTTTTCCCTACTGCTTGTTTTTCTGGGAGCCTAGCAGGACTCCGCTTTTCACCCAGGGCAAGAGGTGGGATGCAGAGAGGGGGAAAAAGGTCCCCCCCCAAAAAAACTCCTCTAAGCACCCCAGAGCCACAGCAAGCACAGGCAGCGAAGTGAGCAACAGCTGACCTTTAATTAAACGACTTGCGGTAAGCTACCACCATGCAACTGCCATCTGATCGTGCCTATTCCCAAACGTACCTTGGGTACTGGGGAGGTCCCAGCTGGTGGGCCTGGTTTTGGCAGCTTGCCCGACTGCTAAAAACGGAGTTGCTGTTACTCGTGATTATCAGGCATCTGCATCTTAGACCATCTCGTAGCAGTGTCTCGTAGTGTTGGGCTAGAAGACTTGTAGTCAATCGTTTGCAAGCTTTTCTTGCCAAGCCAGACGCGTTGAAGATTTACAGGACCAGAAGAAGATCTTATAGCGTTGCTGATTGGAAACTTGCCACGGCAGACTCTGGGCTGCAGTGAAATACGCGCAGCGCTGTGAAACGCAGTGAAACGCACAGTGAAACGCGCACGGCGCTGTGTAACGCAGTGAAACGCACAGTGAAACACAGCGCGAAACGTTGTAATTTACAATGTTTTGCGTTTTAAGTAGAAGCAAGGGCTGCTGCATTCAAAAAAGTCCTAGCTTTTTTCTTCCCGCAAGCACGAAACGCGGTTTCACTGTGCGTTTCACTGCGTTTCACAGCGCCGTGCGCGTTTCACTGCATTCTACAGCGCTGCGCGTATTTCACTTTCTGTTTGCTGTGAGTTGGTTGGAGGGGCAGCGATAGTGTTAGGAAAGCGTAGAGGCGTAGAATGCCCCCTGCCCCCCCATGCGGCAATGTTGGACAAGTACCTTGCTTTTGTGACAATGAAGCGTTTTTAGCGTATTCTAAGCATGTCAGCCGCTTGTTTGTCTTGGGCTACGATTTGCATTGCGCCTTGTGATTGTTGTTTCGGTTGGATTCGCTTTGGTTATTGGGCCGGGAGAGGAGAGGGTTCGGATGATTGCAATGTTTTGAATCATGTGCAAAGCTTTGCGGGGCTTCAGCAAGTCTGTCTACGCTTTGAGATCCGCTTCTTTGTTTGACGAGAAGTTGTACAGGCTGTGTTTTGTCATCGCTGTCACAGTAGCTGTCAGACTTTAAAGGACCGAGGCGCATGAACTTTGCTAGACTCAAATAGTCGTGGTCCGCATTCTGCGGCGTACCACAACATTGCACGATGAGGGGAAGGGAGCAATGTGAGCATCGGCCAGCAAAGCGGCTGGAATGTCATCCATGACAGATGTTCAAGTGCTTTTAATGTTTTTGTTTTGGATTCGAAAATGGCCAAACAACAGCTCCAAAAATGGGAGTTGAAATTTGTCACAGAACTGGAGCCATTGGAAGGGGCCTCCCCAGTAATGGAGTGGGTGTAGGAATAAGTCCTACCCACATAGAGTCGCCGACACTGCAACCCTTAACTGTCTTGAGTCTCTCGTGTGTCCTTGGTCGGGTCTGTCTCACACTGTACTTCTGACCCTTCAGTCTAAGAGTGCCTAGCAGTCCATTGCGCTATTCTAAATTCCTGGGTTAGTTGTAGGAACCTCATAGCGTCGGGCCCTTTACACAAGCACTGCACCCATGGGTAAATGCAGCCTACCGCATTTAAGAGGACCTGTTCTATGATAGTTATTGCCGTGCTGGCGGCGTTGCCAATTTGAGCAGCGACTGCGGTCAGAAATGCTCCCCAACTTCCATCCTGCCAGCCGGCGCACTATCTTAGTCTCAGTCAACCAATATCCCAATGATTACCAAAACTTCCAAGTAATTCCAACAAAATGTCCTTAAGTGTCCTTAAGTGAGCACTGCTAACGTAAGACAAAGCAGTGCCATAATGACGCCCCCCTCGGGCAAATGAAGCGTCCCGACGCAGACACCAATAAATGATACCTCTCGGTTCGTGCTCAGGCGCAACAACAGCTGAGTGCCCGGACCACTTTTGGAAGTTGAGATGTGGAAAAAGTGCACGCCGTTGTGGCGCGAAGCACATTTGGCACCCTTGGCTGCTTGGGGAGCTCGGGAACCACTGGGTAAAAGCCACGGCTGGCTTTCATGTTTGCCATCTGGCGACGGGCGTCCAGGTAGGTCGCACAAATCTCCTCATATTGTTGTTCAGCTTCAGCGTGTGCTCGTCGTCAAGGTCGTTCTCCTCAGGGATGTAGGTGCAGTAACCATCTTCGTAGTTCTCGTCCATCTCATAGGTGTCATCATCCCATTGTTCCCAAGTTAGGCCGATTCGCACGTTCCTTGGTAAGCCTTTGTTTCTATGCTCCAACAATAATTTGCCGTCAGCACACTACCCAATTTTCCAAATTAAGTACCGCCTTGTCACGTACCGTGCGAGTGAATGCCCCATAAAACTGAATAAATGTATATGGTTGCTTCAGACTTAGTTCTTGCCCGGGTTCCTTTGTCAATCTACTACGTTTAAGAGGACCTGTTCTCTGATAGTTATTGCCGTGTTGGCAACATAGCCAAGCTGCGCAGCGCCTACGCTCAGAACTGCTCTCCCACCAGTAGCTGTTGACAGCATGTCGAAAGAGTTCACAATCCGCTAAAAAATTGTGACTTGTCTAGATGGAAGCTCGGCGTTGGTCAAAGGGTCCACTATCAAATCTTCCAAAGGGAATGCCCGCAAATAGGTCAAGGAGGGGAAGTCCCACCATTCTATCCTTGGACCATTGGCCTTGTACTCTGATTACACTTGGTCCGAGGCACCTGCGTCCAGATTCGCTGGCCACGTAGAGCTTTACGGCTGCATGCCGCTGTATGGCATGAGCAAGGCAAGGGACGGCAGCAATAGGTACGTATCAAACCCTGTGAGGCACTGGTTTGGAAAATCGCAACGCATAGCAGAATAGCAGCTAACGCCTCGCCATTACCCAAGGTGCCCTTGGGAACAGCAGCTATCGGACTGTGATGGTCTTCTAGGCTATGTTAAACTTGGGGCATGAGGTGCAATGAGCGGCGAGGGCACTATCTACGTGCGCGCAGTCCTACCGGCACCATACTCTGTACAGGGGAGACATCATCATGGGATTGCTTTGGGATTGCTTTACCCTCGTCGGTGCTTCCCTAAGGATACTTTGTGATGGGCGGCGAGGGCACTATCTACTTGAACTTGGCTAACTGAAGGTCCTGCCGACTCAATTACTCTGCACGTGGGAGGCGTCATCATGATACTGCTTTGTCCTGCGTCGGTGGTGCTCACTGAAGGATATTTTATAATAATTGCTAGGAATTTCTTATAATCATTAGGATATTTTATGACTCAGACTAAGATAGTGCGCCGGCTGGCCAGTTGAGCGTAAGACTGGTACGTCCTAGCTGCTGGAGGAATGGCTTCAGCAACACTTGGCTGATACCATCAAAGCCATGCCCACTTCTGGGCACAAAGCCCAGCGCAAACTCTATGGGCGTCAACAATCAGTCACAGGTAGCTCGCAAGATTTTCTGGCAAATAAGTTCTTGCACAGACCAGCCTCTTGGACAAACTACCCTCTAGGACATCGCAGGAGTTCACAACGAAGATCAAGGACCATGTTAAATGTTGATGGAAGTACTTCCGCGCATCGATGCACTTAGGCCTCTTCGGACCCGTAGCCTTTGGCTCAAGTTTTCGGTTCAAGTTACCAGTAGCCGAGCACACCTGTTGCAGAGGAGAGTACTGGTAACTGCGTAGTTAGCCCAGGGGTAAGAGACTTGTTGTGTAGTTTGTTGCTGGGGCGACTTACTGTGCTCGATTCCTCCTGTGCTGTCTGGAACCCCCCTTTTAAGGTTTGAGTGTGTGTTTTTACTTGCCTGATTGCTCTGTTGTGTTTTTCGCCTGGCCCTCAGTTATAGTGCAACCGGTTGAGAAAGTGTGCGAACCTTTCGGTTAATAGTTTGCTCTAATCTCTGTGACTGGCACCGACCTTCAGAACTTAAGGTTTAACTTTCGTTGTTGCCTGGGTGTCTGTCCAAGGACGTGACAGGCACCTTGCGCAACCTGCACCCTACCCTTCTTAATAAATTGTTTTCACACAGGGTGTCTGTCCTAACACGTTACAGGCTCACTGTTTTCCTTTTTCGCTGAACTTTTGTATTCACACAGTGTGTCTGTCCAAGGACGTGACTGGCCACTGTATCTTCACCTCATTTTTCTCCATTTCCCCCTTTTTGTTAAACCAGTTCAGAGATTTGACACTCACACAGTGTTTCTGTTCAAGGACGTGACAGGCCACTGTATCTTTACCACATTTTCCTGCCATTTTTCTACCAGTTCCCCCGTCTTGTTTAACCAGTTTAGAGATTTGACGCTCACACAGTGTATCTGTCCAAGGACGTGACAGGTCACTGTTGCTTCCTCCGCACCCCTCCACCAAATCTGTTTTTGTTTCGATCTGACTGCCTTCTTTTCTCGTGTTTACCGTTTTGAGTTCACACAGTGTATCTGTCCAACGACGCGGCAGGTTGCTTTTCTTTCCACCCCTTCCTCTGTTTACACAGTGTATCTGTCCTTACGTGACAGGTGCTCTGCCGCCACCTACCCCCTCCTTTTTTAAGTTTGGTCACCTCTTGTCTCCTCGTCCTTCCTCTTTTGCGTTTTTGTTCGAATCTCGTTACATCCATTCCAAACCTAGTGAAGTGACTCCACCCTTTACACTCTCCTTTCTTGCTCCTTTTTATCTCCCTGTTCTACGGGTTTATCTGTCCAAAGACGTGGCAGGTACTCCCCCCTCCCCTCTCCTATCTTGATTTACTTGTCATACCTCTCATACACACCGCATAAAGAACAACTTTTCTCTTGGTGAGAATACAAAGCCAGAATGTCAGAACACGTCGAGGCTCAACAGGCTGCTGCTGAATATCTCGGTGCCCGTGGAGTGCATGCCACTCTCATGGTACATTTTCCGAGTAAAATCAAGGCACCTGAAGGCATACTGCTGACCACCTATGATCAGCTCCATTCACAGATAGCGAAGCAGGAGACTACCGCGTATGCTTTTCCCTCTTTCGGAGCGGCTCAAAGTGCTATGAAGGCACTGGCAACGACGCAGCAGACTGTTATACTTATTTATGAGTGTCATGCCAACACTGGCCCAGTTGAAATAGCAGCAAAAGTTTTTGATACTTGCCAGAGACATATCGCAGCCATTCGGGAAATAAAGCAGCTCACTGGAACCCTCAAATACCAAAAATATCCTACTGTACTATATCTTGTCAAAATGGATAGCATGTCAAGCAGCCCTGCCGTAATTGAATGGCAAATCCCTGACACGATAACTGATGAACTGATAATGCCTGCTCGTATCGCCTTTGAAAATTTTGTAGGCAAAGAATTACGACAAGGGCAGTATCCAGGAGTCCGCGAGACCAGTACATCACCAAATGGCTGCTATAATTCTGACAAGTCAAAAGGAAGCGTGCCGCTTACCATAAAATATGAAAAGAACTCTTGCTTACAAAGAACCAAAATCCGTGAAGCAATTGAATCATTACAGAAAGAAATCAACACGGCACAAGATACCCAGTTTCAGATTAAAGAAGGTATTGACTGGACTCGTTTGCATAAACTGAGGGAGACCGCTACTTTCACTGTTATGTCCACTCGGCACTTAAGTGATCAGGAACGAAATGCTCTTGCGCTGGAGCTCATGTCCTTTAGAATCAAGTACTTTTTCCTATCTAAAGCTCAAATAATGCTGAAACTAGAAGGCATAGAAAGCGAAGTGCTCCGCAATTTACTGCATTGTTCAACAACGTATTTGCCCTTTGGGCAACGCCAGCAATCAACGCAATTTGTCCTTAGTCATGTTACTGCCATCAGCAGCAACTGGTACCGAATTGACGTAAGGTATGCACCAATAGGCAGTATGCCCTTTATACCCCTACAAATTGCAAAGAGTAGCATCACCTCACTCCTGGAAAATGAAGTTGCAGTCATTGACTCAGGGCTTGGTCTTGCACTCATCAACGCATTTTCAGCATCTAGATTTGAATTCCAAACAGTCGTAAATGAAGACAATACCAATGTCACAATGCTCACTTTTTGGATCCCTCATGAAGTTAAGCAGAACTTCCCATGTTCTTTCACAGTTAAGGACAAAAGAGGAACCAATATTGTTTGTACGATTGAGCATGGTGGAAACATACTGCCACAAACGGGTGCACCAGGTGAGCCACCCAGACACGAGACCAAAGGAGAGCACTGGCGCAGAATTGGTGAAAAGTGTAATCCTAGCTTCAAAAACAGACTCACTGTCATTGCACCTGTCAGCACCCAGAATGCTTCTCAGAAGAGACGATTCGGACTTCTTAAGGACTCCGCAGTTAACTTGCAGGCTCAACAAGTATCATATACGTATTCTGAAGAGACCTACCCGTGGATCCTCTTCCTTGAACCTATTCCTGTAACCGATACACTGGACATCTTTTTGACTCATTTCAGTCATTTTGAAGCAGTGGATGGGTAGGGGGATGGGGTCCCCAATACCATGTCCACAACAGGGGGAGGTGGACTCGAGAGGGTCCGGGGGGACGTTAAACTCAGCTATAGCGCTGGGGAGTTGCTGAAGGCCCCCGTCCCTAACGAACCGTGAATTAACACGGTACCTTGGTACCCCCTAGTCGGCGTGTGTTGACATGTTGGGTTGCTCCTCATGTCACACCCTCGTTTGTGTTTGCGCACATCCTTGGGTGATCGTGCGGTATCTCGGGGTTCTCCCGGACCGATCGGTACACACGTGGTACGGGACCGACGGGTCTCACCTTACCTTGTGTCTAGGGTAGCAACACCCAATGATGACACGGGGGAACAGGCAAGGTCGGTGAACCTCTTAGAGACTTGGGGACTTGTCTCGAGGAGGGGTCAACGGGGCAACCCGTTGGCTAACGGTCAATATTCATCGTTGGGTAGCTAAGCTCGCGGTGGACAAGACCGTCGGTTCCTCCCTAACAGTGTTAGGGTCCTGTCGCAAGACAGGTGTATCCCCCTGGGATACATGGGATCGCTAACGACTGGGTCACCGACCGGTTCACTCTTAACCTTCGGGGAGAGTGGGCTCAATGTACAGTCTGGCCACAGTGAGGACCTTGTTTTTGGCTCTAAGGTCCGAGCTGTGCTCCATAGGGACTGGGGTCACTGAAAAGGTGACTAAGACTTTCCACTCCTTTCTTGGATCGTCTTCTCCAGTAGTCGCTGGAGTCCGGGAACCTATGGGGGCATCATGAGTTGGTCTCTCTTGGATTGAGTGGTGATCATCTTGGGTGAAATGAATGGGTTCCGTCTCCACGTCCATTCGGGGTGTACGGTTTACGCTGTACATTCTTGGTGGAAATGAATGGTTTCGGTTCCCACGTCACTCGGTGAGTGGATCCACTCTCCTTGGTTTGACCTGGGACTCGTGGTGTGGAAAGGGTACCGCCCCAGGGTGCGCCTGGTGCTTGCGGGGGGCCATGCTTCTGCGTGGATTTCGCCTTTTTGGCGTGGCCCTGCACCAGGAGCCCAAAGGTACCAAGCGAGTACAAAAGGTGATTTCTGCAAGCAAAACTCTCTTAGGTTTGAGCAAGTGTCGAAATTTACCAGAATCATGATGTTTGAAATTCCGTCAGGAAGGCAATGTCAAATCAACCGAGTTGATGGCCTCGAAAGCTCATTATACTTGACCAAGGTTGATGCTCTACAAATATACCCCTTCAAAACTTGTTATCTTGTCATGCTCGTGCCTCCCCACTTTGACTTCAGTACCATGCTAACTGCTGATGCTAAAGTTGAAGCCGTTGCTGCATGGAAATTTAGTACATTCGACAATAGCAAAACCAATTTGAAAGTTACCGCGGTACTTTCGACAAGCTCCACACAACACCAGCCGCTCGCGAAGGACAAACGAACTGACCAGGGTGCCAAACTGCCTACGACCCCGTCTGCCCTCCCCAGCAGTAAGAAGCCAATTGACCAGATTCCGGCTTACGCAGCTGTAGGAGTCACCCCCCCACCAACTCCGCCCTCCCAGCAGATCAATCCGTATCAAAACAGTCCCCCTCTCACTGATGCTGTAGCTGGGGCAAGCGTCCATGACGCTGCGAAGTCAAATGCAGAAAGGTCAGGCAGCCAAGGTGAACTTAATGGTGCTCAGCGTGCTAGTAACTTTCCAGAAGGTCAATTAACACATAGGGATGCACGCGCTCCCCCCCCCACCGTCAGTCCAACTATCCCTTGGACAAATCTACCTGTCAGTCACCCAACTGACACTGGTGAGCAACAGATTGCTGAAATGGTTGTTGATCAGGGTCATCACGGAAACAATATACGCACTAATGAGGAGGAAGATAAGGAGATGCTACCTCCCCAACCTGCACTTCTCTCCACACCCGTCAAGAAACCCCCTACACGTGAAGGAGAAGCTCTTAGCAGTCAGAAAACTTGCATTCAAGAGCTCAAACCTACTTGTGGTGAAGTGAAAAGTGGGCTTGCAAGCAAAGGCGAACTGTCTAATGAACCATCTGACCCTGTTATCACTCCGTCCTCCCCACCTAGTGTCTCCCCTCCCTCACCAAATGGCAATGCACAACCTGCGTGCAGTGACCCCATTGTAGCTACAATTCCAAGTCAATGTCAGTCTCTTGACCCTGCCTCTAAGGCCCCCATTAGTAACGATCCTTCGCCAGAAAAACCGCCATTGGTATCTCATGATACTATTGTCGTAGAAATCGGCGAAAATCCCCCTGGCATTACAACCCCCACAAGGACCAAGACTTCCCATACCTCCTCCTTACATCAAGGAGAAGCACTGCCCCCTATCCAAGCTGCCCTTAAAAGAAGTTCTGTCCTTCCGGCCAATGACAAAACGCGTGTGTGCATTGACATCACTGGGGAAGATGACCATACTGAGCAAAATGACCCCGCCCAGACATCTGTTGAACGTGAATCTCCAAGTCCGTCACAACCAGCCCAGTTTGCCTCTCTCTCTCCTTTTGCTGAATCCAGCCGTAAATGGTTCCCAACCCTTGATGCTCCCGTTATTGCAGCCTTAGCCAATAAAGCCCAAGACATTGCGATCAACTGTGGTCACATGTCTAGCATGAATACTGCATTGTACCTCCTGTCAAGAGGGCCGTGGATCCCAACACATATCAGTATACATGTGCGACAGGCAGCCCTTGCAGCAGTTGGCGTAGGATGGAGCTGGGTCCATCAAGCACCCACGACCTTTCCCTTTACATGTTTTGATGCTTGCTTGTCCCTTGCGACACTTAGCACCATTCCCCCCAACGGCACTGCTCAAAATGATGCAGTATATGAACTGTACTCAATCATATGTGCCAACCTTAGTCAGAGTACTCGCAACTTTCTTTTCTCAAGATTTGTATTACAATGTCAGACGTGCTTACAGTCTAGCGCAATACCAATTGACACCTTCACTGCCACAGTCAAGCCTAATACAGGCATAGATGAACTGTGTGACTCGTTAGTTCCAATCTGGAATTCTAGTGAATTGACAGAGTGTCAAGCTTGTTCATGTCTAGACACTGCTACTGCCAAGTGGAAATGTGACAAATTTGGCCCGCTGATTGTCATCCAAATCAAAGTACCTCCAGGATGCTCCCTTCCGAAGCTTGAGGAAGAACGACTCCCGCTCGGGCATAAATTCATGTTCCGAGAAAGAGAGTATGAAATCCAGTGTCTTATAGCCACTACTAGGCTTGACTTTGATAGCCAGCTCATAGTCCTGCATTCTAGTCAGCCTGGAATGATAAGTATGTATGACCATAACAATGGTATACGAGTTGCGGACTGTAAGTATGTCAGTGGGAAGCTCCTCATCAGCGGGCTTGTCATCCTGCCAGTTAAGTCACCCAAAGCAATCCTAATGACAAAGCAACTTTCTGAAGCAGCAGGAGGAGGTGAAGTTGCACAGTACCGCAGAAGACAATTAAAGGTTGTCAAAGGCTTTCTCAAAACGCCTCGGAAGCAGCAAAGAACGCGAACCTCGCAGCTCTCCCCCCCTTCATGCAAGAACAATGCGAAAACCAAGTCGAGCAAGAAGAAGGCGAAGGTGACTAGGCATGGACCCCCGAAAGATAGCAAGAATAAAAATGCAGTTGAAGAGATTGACCCTGAAGGATTACCTAGGATTATCGCACATGCAACGTTGGCCAACGTTGGTGTTATCTCGATGTTTGATGGAGTTGGATCTGTCTATCACATCATTAAGAAAAAATTAGGTAAACCCCCTACTATCTTCATTGCAGCAGAAATTGATCCTGTCTTACGTCGGCTTGTTGCTGCCGAAATAGGGCTACGTGAAGACCAACAGTGGGCTTATACGATTGAAGGGGTTGCTACCATCTACGTGAAAGATGTATGGGATCTTGTTGCCCGTGACTCGCTGATCCTTCGTCAAGCCAAGGCAATGTACCCTACTATCAAGTGGATTGTTGTTGCAGGATCTCCCTGTCAAGATCTTACTTATGCAGGGTACTTAAATGGATTGCTCGGACTGACAGGTAAGCGAAGTATGCTCTTTTTTGTTGTTTACCTTGTAATCCTACATCTTCAGAAGCTATTTGGACCAGAATCGGTCCGATACTTGACAGAGAATGCTGGAAGCATGCAGATTGTGCAAACTGACCGTAAACTTAAAGGCATGCAGCGCCTTGAACAGTCTGAACACTTCCAAATGTTTCTATACTGTCTTGGACTTCCTAGTAAGCAACCAACCAATCGGTGGGTATGGGACACTGGTCCCTATTATGGCATCCAGCGAAAAAGGGTCTTTCTACGGAGTCACATGGACACTGAGAAACTGGACAGTGTTCCGCTCGCAATTATCGATGAATGGGGCCCTTTAGTGACTTTGAACGGTGAAAACTTACCATTGGCTCCATTACTCCGAACAAGAGGGCTGTCAAGCAATGGAGTCCTGAAGCTTTCCTGGACAGGGTACCAGCCCAGTGCACTCCTATGGGACTATTCCTTCTTTGGTGGGAGGAAATCTTTCATGTTGCTAACCCAAATGGCTGAGGGAGTTAAGGTCCCAGACTTGCCGTGGGCAAGCTTCATTCCTGCGCATTTTCTCTCCATATGGAAACGTTTCCTTATTACTCTTCAAACGGATAGAGCGACCACATCCAAGAAAGATGAACTCATTGAACAACTTGTGCCTATCTTTCATAATCCAAATATTGTGCTGCCAATGAGAATTCTGACTGTCCGAGAAGTACGCAAATTAGCTGGACTGGAGAATATCTTAACGACAGAAAGACATGGGCCCTCTCTTCTCACGGACAAAGTGATTCGAGACTTTTGTGGAAATAGCTTTCACCCATCTCTCATCAGTGCGGCTCTCGGTACGGATGATCAGCTACAACGGTGGGTTGAGGGAAGCAATGATGCGCAGCCGTACCACAAAGACCTACCGAGTATCCAAGAAGCCTACTCCAAATACGAAGACTTGCTGAAACTGGTTTTGGAACAAGCAGCTGCTCGAGGAGTTCAACTCAAAGACGACAAAGTTGACTTTGAAGCGAAATGGAGGCACTATACTCTTCATGACAGTGCCGAATCCGTTTGCCCTCCAGTAGTGCACCAGCCGACAGTTTTCGCCTTTTTACAAGGGTCCAAACCTCCGAAGTATCAAGGAACCCACAGCGAGGACAGACCCCCCTTTGGGGATAAAGAGCTGAGCAATATTATGACCCAAACTCGGATTGATTGGGTGCTAGAGTCCGCAAACACATATGAAAATGTTACCCTATCAGCACATATGCTTCACTTGGCTGTTAAAAATGGTCTTGGATTTCATGCCGAAGCTCAAGAGATTAAAGCAAAGCATATTGAACTGTTGAAGGAATATACAGGTGCTGAACAACTTACTGCTATCAAACAACTTTTCGTTGTTTTCCAGATTGCAACGCTCAGTGTAAAGCACCAATTTCCCTACGGTTTTATCATTTGGGCACCAAAAATTATGCAACCTCCCCTTATCTATGTTGGAGTACAGCGGCCTTGCCTGCTATTCTTATTGCTTTCTCATGAGCCTGATCAACCATTTCGCTTCGGAACGGTCGCATTCGACTACCGACAAAGTAAAGACCTTCTCATGCATTCCAACATCCCAAAGATATTAGCTGATGTGGTGCAACTTTCTTATCATACATTTGTGACCTACCCTATACTTGCTCGAATTGACAACGGACAGCACTACATACATCTCAGTGAATATGCGGCTTTACAGTGCCCTTTTTGTGCCTTGTGTTATTTGCACACACTTGGTGCCCCGCAGTGCTTTATGCACAACGCCTCGCCCGCCGGCACTGTCATCCATTTACTTGGTGGTCTCGATGGCACAGGTAGCTTAAGTATTATAGGTGTATTAGCACGAGATGTCAGCGGTGCCACTCCACAATGGATCGCTATACATGTTGTAGACAATCACCAAGTTCAAACTCTTACAGAATCTACGTCCTTTGTTGCGTACAAAGTTGCTGCCCCTGTTGTTTGGTCACCAATGTGGTATACGCAGCCATCGTCTATGCGACGAATGCCCAGGCAACTTGGAACTCAACTTATACAATCGAATACACTAGATCCATCAGGAGAATATCTCATCTTTGCAGGTACGGAGGAGTGGAGCAGGCTGCTTTTCGCACTGGGAGAAGCCCCAATGGAGGGAGTAAACTGATCATTTGTAATTGTAATGATGATGATCTTGCGAAACTTGCCTGCTCCGCTGCTCCGTACACTGCTCAAGATGCTTACGCGATGTGTCAAAACGACGTACCTATTCGAAACAGGGGCGCAATGCCCGCCATATCTGTCCAAAATACGTGACCTATCAATATTGCCCCATATACTTCATGTCCGAACACCATGGTGGCAGTTAACCCTGCAACATGTTGCCACCCTTTTCCATCAGTGTGTTGATGAATTCTATCAGCAACTTATGTTTGACTCCAGAACGTTATCTTCTCTTGCAGTAGAAGAGATAGGAAGAAGCATTCTCGAATATCGAAAAGCTATCAGACAAGATCTGCCATTCAGGCTTAAACGATTACACGTGTGGAATGTATCAGGATGGACACTTACAACTAGAGCAGGCGATACCAAAATGCGACTCATTAAACGACTTCTACGAACAGGCCCGGTCTTACTACAAGAAACCAGATGGCATGCTGAAACCCATCAGGTCTTGCACCATAATATACCAGGTATTCAAGTTGCACACACCCAAGGATTGTTAACAGAAAGAGGTGGAGTGTCGGGTGGTTCTGCAGCCCTGATTCCACCAGGGTGGAAACTTGACCGAACGGAAGTTGTCATACCAGGTCGCATTGTCCTTGCCGTCATTCAAGACAGATATTCTACCATCGGACTCTTGTCAGTGTATCTACATCCACAAACCAAGGTCGATGAGCTAAAAGAATTAATCACCTGGGTCAAGACCAGTAAAGTAGATTTTCCCCTTTATATGGGGGGAGATTTCAACCAAGTGGATGCCAGCTGCCCGGACCTTTGGAATGAATTATTAGTCCACGCGCAAGTTCTTGACACGCATCCGCAACTTCACACTTTTGAAAGCCCTACTGGAAGTTCAGCACTCGACAGAGTATTATGTCCCACTGATTATCTAGCTGCTGCCCAAATCGATGTTGTGGTAGCAGCCAATAGGCGACATCACCTAAGTGGACATTACCAGCTCACTGCGACCTTTGTTGTTCGACCAAGAGTCAAAAGTGATATGAAAGACCCTGTCCATCAAACCATCCCAACTAACGTGTTTTGCCCTGGAAAGAACGAGGCTGACCCCTACATGGTTCCTAATGACCTACAAGAGCTGATACGAAGGATCCAAAGACTACCCCAAACTGATGAAGTTGAGTTTGTGTCCACCCTTTGGTCCTGGTGGAGACAACAACCTATTCCATCGGATCACCCTCGAATTCCTGAGCATGAACTTCTAAGGAAATTCCTTAAAATTCGAGCTGAGGTGTTACACGTACCTGCAAAGCATTTCCATGCACTCCAGGCTGCCACTTACCATATATTCACTTCCAGCGGTGTCAGTGAGCTATATCCAGGAAAAATTACAAATCGAAGTGATCTGTTGAAACAAATTTTTGATTTTTTAGACCAGATCACGATGACTCGGCAATATCCTGCTCTTGAGCAGGTAAATCAACAAGCCAGAGGTATCGGCAATAACATTACGTTCTGGAACCGTTTGCGATCCATTTGCCCCAAGGGCGTCATTTATAATGGGCCGATCCTCAATCAGCAGGGAGAACAGTGCACCACCTCCCAGATGCTGGATGAAGCCATGCTTGACACGCGGAACTTTTGGTTTGTAAAGCCTCAAGATTCTCTTCAAGAATGGGAACCCATTTTACGGGAGTATCAGACTGCTTCGTCGTGGCCGAGTATTGAACTTCCCCAGAAACAAGATTTTCTCCATACGCTCCTTGGCACTAAAGATTCAGCCCCTGGCCCTGATGGAATCCCTTACTCTGCATGGAGGCTTTCCCCTGAAGATAGCTACCCAGTCCTAGATCAGCTGATGATGAAAATGCTAGCAGGCCTCCGAGCTGCACCTGTACAAGTAGGGGTTTGGATACCCAAGGCAAAAGTAGGCCCGACTGCTGATTATTTCAGGCCCTTAGGAATGCCCAATACCTGTGATAGGCTGGTTGATGGCACTATTGCTGCTGTAGTCATGAAAGCAACTTGTACCTATATGCATCCTTCGCAGGTCGTCATGAATTGCTTCAAAGAACCGCAGCATGCTGTCCATGCCATACAAGCCTTACTGGATAGCAATACTCCCGTGGCCGCATTGCTAGTTGATCTATCAAAGGCCTTTGAGCGGGTTAATCCCTACTGGATCCTACATATCCTGCGAATGCGCAACGCGCCGACATGGGTATGTAACTATGCCAAATATATCCTATTTGGAAGACTCATCCACCATAAAGTTCAAGGCAGATTGCTGCCGCCTAGGGCGGTGCATGTGGGAGTTGATATGGGAAGGTCTTTCTCAGTGTTCCTATTCTGCCTGGCAATGGACCCGATATATAACTATATGAATCGTATCCCACGAGTCCTCAGTGTTCAGGGATACATTGACGACAACACGATTGCAGGACCAGGACATGACATTACCTGGGTCAGTAGAGTCCACAAATGCTATCAATATTGCTGGTCGGCGGGTTTTCAAATCGACCAGCATAACTGTTGGCAAGCTATTAGCACTGACTGTCCCCCCTTTTCAGTCCAATCTCTGCCCGGGCGGATCGAAAGTGAAGTTATTCTCCGACAAAAGAAATACCCCACCGCGCGAGCAGCGATCTTATCGGCTATCCTTTCCCAAAAGACACTCCTGCTTGCACGAGCTGACAAGTGTATAGGATTGACCCCTCGAGAAGCTTGTGGTATCCTTAATGGAACTGATTACACACCCATATGCCCATTGTTGGCACTAGAGTGTAACTGTAGATGTAAAACAGCTCTTGTAATCAACAGCCCGCTTCCAAGCTGGGTGCTTCGTCAGTTAGATCAGTCAGGTTTTGGGGCACACTGCATCCAAGGTGTTGCGACCTCACTAGGACTATTATTGC
>CAMXCT020000457.1:0-17137 GCA_947184155.2 Cladocopium goreaui
ACAACAACATCAACCACATCAACCACATCAACCACATCGACAACATCAACGACGTCAACAACATCAACAACAACATCAACAACAACATCACCAACAACATCATCATCGACGACGACGACAACAACAACAACAACAACAACAACAACAACAACAACAACAACAACAACAACACCAACAACACCAACACCAACACCAACACCAACACCAACACCAACACCAACAACAACAACAACAACAACAACGACAACAACAACAACAACAACACCACAACAACAACAACAACAACAACAACAACAACAACCACAACAACAACAACAACAACGACGACAACGACAACGACAACGACAACAACAACAACAACAACAACCACAACAACGACAACAACAACAACAACCACAACAACGACAACAACAACAACAACAACCACAACAACTTGGTAAAGCCACCTAGATGGCGCCAACCTAGGCCGAGGTAGGCGCAACCTCGCCCAAGCTGTGCGCCACCAGGGTCGAATTCAAACCCAGCTCGGGCTGACGGGTCTGCTTTTGCCGTCACGTTTTTGGGGGTTCGGGGTGGGAAAAAAGATGGTAAAATTTGAAGATGCGTTTTGGAGGTCCTTGTTGGACGTGTTTTGGTCGCTTTTTGGTCAATTTTTCATCATTTTTTGGTCCTGCCCACGCGTAAAAATCGTGTAATTTACAATGTTTTTGTGCCTTTGGCATCCAAAAAAAGCTTCTGACAACATGCAGGAAACTGTGTAAATACCAGTGTTTTTGCTAGGCCCGGGCCACAAAACACTGTAAATACCGTGATTTTTGCTCGCAGAGGCTCAAAACCTCGTAAATACCGTGGTTTTGCGTTGGCGCGGAGCCAAAAACATCGGTATTTACGGTGTTTTTTTGTTCCGAGAATGTGAAAAATCGCGAAAACACCGCCTATTTGACGCTTTTTGGGGTTTGCAAAAACCGTCGATTTGACGATTTTGAGGGGTTTGCAAAAAAGTACCAACTACGAAGATAACAACGACAACGACCACAGGACCAAGCAGCTATAACAACAATAACAACAACGGCACGACGACGACGACGACGACGCTGACGACGACCAAGACGACGACAACAAGGCCAACGACGACAACGACGACAATGACGACAAGGACGACAACAAGGACAACGACAACGACAACACGAACAAGAACGAGAACGAGAAGGAGGACCAGAAGCAACAACAACAACGACGACAACGAAGATGCAGCTCGCAGCATGTCATGTCCGCAAGTTCAGATGAAATCCCCCTCTCTCTTTCCCTCCCCCGACCCCTACAGGCATCGCCGGTGTGCGAAGCTCTACAATATATATATATATGTATATATATATATATATTATCTATCACATATTGTGGATACAGGACATATATCATATCATATCATTAAAAATATATATATATATCATGTATGGGTGTGTATATATATATATATATCATGTATGTATATGTATATATCACATATGCATGCATCATGTCTATACTGTTTGTCATATATATATATATATGTGTGTGTGTGTGCATGCATACATATCATATATATATACACACACATAGTTACACAACTATCATAATATCTATATGTATATATATACACGTGACAATCAACTTAAATGATCTTCAACAACCGGCGAATCTCAAGGATCCAGAAATCTGCAACAGAATCGGGCCACAAGCCTCTGAGATCCGGCAAAGGTCTTCACAAAATCCGGTCAAATGGTCAAAATATGATCATACAATTTGATGTACCACACATATGGGAATGGTTTATTACATTTTATTACCACCTATAAAAATGCTGATGACTGGGAGGTGGTGTTTGTGGATTTTATAGCATTGTTTTACCCACATGACCGACATTTCAATTAGGCCAGAATTGTCGGGCAGCTGTTCATCCCCAATCCTCGGGGAGATCTGCAGCGCAAAGTTCCGGCCCTCTGAGTTGACGGCCACCTGGATCCGGGAGATCCATCAACCGCGCGGCTCCGAGGCTCCGAATGATTGGAGAACTCTTGAGATTCAGATGCTACCAGTTAATGATCAACATTGGTTGGACAATTTCACCATTAAACAAATCCAAGAGAGCCAAGAAAAATAAGAAAATACCCACCATTTATGAAGTTGGCTTTCGAAAGGATTCTTGAAAAGAGTTTTGGACCAATTTGTGAGGCACTTGCCGCGACCTGCAGGTCACAAATGGCCGACTCGGTGTTCAAGCCACAGACGCCAGTGTCGTCTGGAAGCTGCGAAATCTCCTGACAGTGACAGATATGGCATGGGGTTGTCTCAAAAAGAAGCCCATTCTCCCCTGGTTTGAAATCATGTTCCCTACTAAAACTCATTTTTTGGAATTTTGCAACAAATCCACAAGCCTTATTGGAGGTGGGTACTATCTGTAGCACACATGTCTTGATTGTCCGATTGTCAAGAGATGCACATCCACCATTTCTTCAGCCATAGCTGCCTCCAGCACTGCCTACTTTGCGCAAGTCCCAACACTTAGAAAGACTGACAGAGAAGGCTTATCACGGCAAAAGTGGAAGCTGAACAACACCAACCCTGCTGGCCCATCCATGCCCATATCACAAGCATGGGAAACACCGCCTGGATAGTCACCAAATCATATCCTCGGGCACTCTAATCGCGTTCACAAGCTCCCATGTAGCAGCTGTAGCAGCAAAGATAAAAGACGTGTGCCAGGAGAATATCCTCATTATTTGCCATGAAATCCCATTCTTTTCAATTTGTTTTGCAGCTGTGAAGCCAATGTACAAAGGGCACATACGCCCGAGCCCCAGACCAACCAAACCAGCCTGCCACCCTCAGCAAATAACTCCAAGCAGCGACGAATGGTCACGGCAAGGGCTTCCAGTACTGCTGATTTGGAGGCTTTGCTGACACCATAGTTTTGGATGTTGAAAGTTGCCTCGGCATGATGAAGGTGTTCCCCTAACGGAAAAACGTCAGGCGAAAACGGCGAAAACCTCCTGCAACTCCTATGCTGCAAACTGAGGAGTGCAAAAAGTAGAAGTTTGACGAGATCTCCAAAAAAATGAGTTGGATGGTTTTCCAAACGAGTCCTCCAAACTTCTCGGTTTTTCTTGCCAAAATGTAACATGTTTGAAAATCTCAAGGTAATGCACGTGCCGGACACTACATTGCTTATCTATTATATATATATGTGTGTGTGCATATTGTTTTGGAGAAGTTCGTTACCAGTAGTATGTTTTTGTCGCGGTATCGACTTGTCACAGCTCACAGTCGCACACTCCAGGTCACAAATCAGCCAACTTTGGCTGAAGTCGAGATACGAAGAAGATTCCATCACAAGTGGCTGCCTGATCCAATCAATCAAAACCTTGCAATCAGCAAAGTTGTCAAACATTGCCAAACTGTTCAAATCTATAGACATAAATCGTCCTAAACTGTGTGCAAGGTGTCCAATTGGTATTAAGGGTGTTGTCGTTATTAAATCGAAAGAAAATGCAACGCATCTGTTTTTACCATTTTTTTACCCAAAAAATGGATCTTTTCCAACACCTTCTGAAAGCTTCAACCATCAGTGTCCAAGCTCAAACTTCTCGCCTCGGAGAGTTGCTGCGAGCTTTCAGCAAAGGGAAGCCAGAGGAAACGGATCCACCACATGGCGCGGTGAAACAACGAATCCCCTGGGAATCCTGGCTTCAAAGAGATGGTGTCTTGGGGTCTTTCATGTCGCTATTCAAAGGTTGATGTTCACTTCCCGGCTTTCGGTCACTTTCAGACTTTCAGATTGCATATCTGGCGTGACCATCAGTTGCCACGTGTGTCTTCAATATCTCAAACTGAAATTCTCCGTGGTGGACAAAGTTGAAAAGGTGAGACTAGCTGAGGGAAACACCTGAGACCCAATGCGACATTGAGTTTTTAGGGGGATCGCCTGAAAAACGTCTTGTTCATCCAGGCTTGGATAAAAACGGCAGCACCCCATCCCACGTGGCATCGGAGCAGCCCAATGCCCAATGCCCTTGCCGCGCCACACCGCTGCGGTGGCTCCGGCCTCTTTGGGCCTGGCAGTGAGCCAGTTTCCATAACGAAGCCCTACGGGCAGCTTATGGGAATGGGTTCCATCGGTGTCCCTATAATTTCCTTGGACATTGTCATTGAGATCAAGAAGAACAAGAAAAATAGGAAAAATAAGAAGGAAATTGATGGGAAAAAGTCATCTTTTGTTGTGGTGGTGGTGATCGTCGTGGCGCGACAAATGGTGACGTTGACGGATGTTAACGGTCATGGTGACTGTCACGGTGACAGTGATGGTGATGGTGATGGTGGTCTTGATGCTGAAATCTGGAGGTCCAAACCAGGTTCAAATCAGACCGGTTGGCAGGTCAAGCATCAGTCATGCCCAAAATTTCTATGGGCAAATACCCAATCACTGCTAATTCTCTTTGTGAAAGGGGTGGATTTCTATCGCCATCTTTATCAATTTGTTCTTTTTGTCAAAAGTTGGCCAGTTTAAAATAGTGCCGTCATTGAAATACAATATAGGGAAAATATTGAAAATTAATGAAAATTATGTTTTCATAGGTTTCCTCTAGCACCGGATGAGGGAAATCGCAGATCACCAAGCCAATGGAGGCGTCCATGAAGCCATCCCCCACCTCCATGACTCGCCTCTCCTGACCATGCTGGAGATGCTGAGATGCTTATCCCGATCCAATTGACACTAGCTTAGATGCATGGCAAAAAAAAAAAAACAAAACTCATCAATTTGAAAATGGCTAACTCATTGACTTCAAATTTCATGGAATCACTGAACCAACACTTGCCGAACGGGCTCCTGCTTCTCTTGCAGCCTGTCAACCAGGGCTCACCGGAGATGATCAATCTGTCGTGTCTTGGAATATGTTCACAGTGCACGTGGCAGCGAAAGAAACAGTTTCCATGTGTCGTTCACCTGTCACACCCCAATCCTGATGCTTGTTGCTTCGTATCTTACGTGCCAAGTTTTGTTTGTTGGTTCTATGCTGAGGGGTGTTGAAGAAAGCATAGAAAACCATGTAGAGCCGAGCCACTCAAGATCATTCCGACACCCCAACGCCCAAACGCGTCCTCGTCCGGGGATCCAGTCTCTGCGGAGCCTGTCACAGATGAAATCCCCCGACGTCATTATCGGGCCAACTTAGTTGAACGATTGCGCAGTAGTGGGGAGTGAAGGTCGCCGCCACACAGGACCTGAAGGATTGAAACCAAAATTAAGACCCAAAATCCAATCACCCCATCACAGATTTCTCGCTGGGGTGGTTCAAGGGAAAAATTAAAGGAAACCAAGGCTCTTTACCATTGATTGTACAGTAGGAAGTAGGAAGGTTCTGTATATGTTCTCTTCATATAATTCTTGGATTTTTGGTGCGTTCTTGGGAGAATTTCAAGAATCCCAGGACAAATTCTGCTAGCGGATTCCCAAAATGGGGAAGATGTCGCCTCCAGAACTCGGAAAACCGTGCCTGTGGCACTGGGGGTGCCGGGGGCGCCGGGGGCGCCTGGGCTTCCTGCCGTGGTTTCAGCTCCAGCAGCCTCTCTAAAAGGGACAAGCTACAGCAAGCTGTCCTGCAGGGCCAACTCCAAAGCTTGTTTCGCCTCCAGCCTTGGCTCTGGGAGAATCTTGGTTAAAAACAACAAGAGTATCTGAAAATTCTGGGGTTAAAAGTTTGATGAGGGCAACTCAACGGGGAAGATGATGATTCACCTGTGGATTTCGGGGTTGTACCATGTTGCACCATGTTGTAACATGTTGTACCATGTTGTACCCCATTCCTGGACAAAGGCATGCAACTATCACTGGCTGGTCATATTTGGAAAGGTTGCGCCCGCATAAATATTGGCTGCCTGGTTCTTGAAGTAATCTATGATTTCTCGAAGAAGGCCCCATGAACTTCGGTGAGAGTTCTAATTGAGAATTTTAATTCAAAATGATACTATACACCGCACCACGCACCACCCACATATTGATCAACAAGCAGCTCCGTTATCCAGGCTGATATTGCTGAACCATCCAGTTTTGTGAGGTCAAAACATGCAAACAAAACGCCACATGCTACAGAGGGTCAGCTGCTTTCAAGCCAGTTTCCTACCCAGATTTGGAAAGTTGAGATGTCCATATAATATGTCCATATATTTCGTGTCAAAAACAAATGATCCTAGCATAACATGTTTCAGTTTTGCGGGCACACTTCGTGCAAAAATTGTGAGTTTCTCACATGGCGATAACTGAGTCACCCAACTGCTGACTATCAGGGCTGGGTGGGAAACTCGCTGGTGGAGAAACACCTGCGCAGGCAAGATGGAGCCGTCAAAGCCGGCAACCCTCCCACAGTCCCACGGGCCCACCATGGATTTCCGGTTCCCCAATTTTGACCCACATCCAAACCTGAGGATTATTTTGCGAAGTCCGGTCTGGGGCCGGTGCGAACCATCTCCTGCAAAACAACTCCACTGTTGAATTTTAAAGAATCCGTCAACTGGTTGCTCCCACCAGAATTGGATGGGACTGCAACTATGATATTAAATTCCAACAAAATGCAGAATTGAATTGGTACGAACCAATATTCAAGGCCAACAATATCCACAGATTCCCTGACCATTTTTGGTGATTCACCATCCTACCTTGCCAGCCATCTGCAGGTCCGATGGCACCACATTTGGCCCACCAGGCCTTGACTATGTCGGTTCCAGGCCGGTCTTTGCTGCGCCTGGTTCCCACCGTCAGTTCCCAAATGTGTATTCCGAACACAAACAATGTTTAGGCATGCATACGTGCGTACATGCATGTGTATACATATATATATATATGTATGTGTGTGTGTATGTATATGTATATTGAACATGTATATGTAAATGTACGTGTATGTCTATAAATGTAAATGTAAATGTTTATATGTTTATGTGTGTGGATGTATGTATGTATGTATGTATGTATGTACGTACGTATGCATGCATGTGTATGCATGCATGCATGTATGGATGCATGTATGTGTGTATGTGTGTATGTGTGTATGTGTGTATGTGTGTGTATGTATGTATGTATGTATGCATGTTTGCATGTATGCATGTTTGCATGTATGCATGTATGCATGTATGTGGTTTTCATGTATGCATGTATGCATGTGTGTATGTATGTATGTAATGTATGTATGTATGTTTGTATGTGTGTACGTGTGTATCTGTGTATGTGTGTATGTATGTATGTATGTATGTATGTATGTATGCAATGTATGCAATGTATTGTAATGTATTGTAATGTAATGTAACGTAATGTAATGTATGTATATGTATGTATATGTATGTATTTGTACGTATTTGTATGTAGTGTATGTATGTATGTATGTATGCGTGCATGGATGGATGTATGTATGTGTGTATGTATGTATGTATGTACGTACGTACGTATGTATGTATGTATGCATGTATGTATGTCTATCTGTCTGTCTGTCTGTCTGTCTGGGTGTGTATGTATGTATGCATGTATGTATGTTTGTATGTGTGTACGTGTGTATGTGTGTATGTATGTATGCATGTATGTATGTATGTATGCATGTATGTATGTATGTATGTATGCATGTATGCATGTATGTATGTATGTATGCATGTATGTATGTATGTGTATATACATATATACTTATATTCATGTGCAAACATAATTGTGTGTATATTCATATATTTGTGTGTGTGTCCGTGTGTGTTTACGTATGGACATATATGTGCAAACATGCTTGTTTCAACCTGTCCAAATTAAATGCCGATTATACATTTATGCACATATCTCGGTGTATACATCAAGGCGTATACAAGTGTATTCATAGTTGCAGATATCTATATGTAGAATGTATGTGTATATGTAAGTATATTAAAATATATATATATGTGGGTATGGAGAGATGTTGATGCATGGATACATGGTACATCAGTACATGCGTGTACTTGTCATTCACAGGTGTATTCTATATATGTAAATAGATTTATATATATATATATACATACATACAGAATTAAAGATAATGTGCTGATGTATCTATACGACGTATACTCAAAGTGCATTGGGTCTTCAAAGCCCATCCAATTTTCCCAATACGCCTGTGGCACTGCCATGCTTGGCCACTGGGAAAAAGCCTGACGCTTGACACCATGATTCATGGTTTCTATCCGGAGGCTACAAAGATAATTTACAGATATGTTTCTATATAGGTATATGCATTTATGTGCATGCGTGTCTACATTACAGGTATATATGTCTGATATAGGTGCGCCGTAGGTTTGCTCCAAACAGCAGAACGGAACCAGAACCGAACCAGAATGGAACTCTGAAATCCTGCTGTTGGGTACCAGTAGCTGGGTTAACCGTAGTTTTATCAATAGGACGGGGATATCAACCAACAAACATGAAGATGAAACTGCGTATTGTTCCAGCCGTCAGGATTTGGCGATATGGTTAGTAGTTCTTTGGGAGTAGAATGCGCTGTGATGCGTTGGTTTGCCACTGAACCTTGAAAGGTTTATAAAAATGTCAACCAGTAAGTGGCCTGGTCAAAACTTGGCTGGGTAGTTTGATACTTTCATCGTTTGCCATAGGTATGGTTCAATGCATCAAAGTATGTATAACGCATACATATATATATACAGATAGACTAGATAGATGTGCAAATTAACATTTACATAGTGAGAGAAAGAGAGACACAGAGAAAGAGAGAGAAAGAAGAGAAAAAGACTGATGACACCAGGTAAACACATGTAGATTTATATATGAATATAAATTGATGACACAGTTGCATAATATCATGAAATACGTTGAAGTAGAAGATATGCCTGAATGGATTCCAAGCTCATACTCTTTGCATGATTCGGTGTCTGTCGTGGAGCTGCCTCCGGTGAAATGGAGCGAGAAGAACGAAAGGCCGAGGGAGTGCTCATCGCCTCACGAACTGCACATGGGGCGACGGGCCCCGTAGGGAACATGGCAATTGAAAATCCAATATGCGAAACAAGGCCAACCAACGAACCCGAATGCCGTCACGGAAAGCCCTGGGGTGAAACAAATCATGTCAACAGTCTTGTGCATTCTTCCCCTGTTACCGTACCAGTGAAGACTGTGGAGCGTGGAACCTGGAGTGCAGAGTGTGGAGTCCGAAGAGTAGGTTCTAAACAGTGGGGTGTTGAGTGTGGAATGTAGGTTGTAGAGTGTGAAACGAGCATTGTGGGGTGTGAAGTGTGGGGTGTAAAGTGTGAAGTGTAGACTGCGGAGTGTCAATTGTAGAGTATGGAGTGTAAAGTGCAGAGTGTGGCGTGTGAAGTGCAGAGTATGGAGTGTCAAGTGACAAGTGTAAAGTGTAGAGTGCTGAGTCCGGAGTGTAAAGTGCAGAGTGCGGAGTGTAAAGTGTAGCCTGTGTACAGTAAAGAGTGTGGAGTGCAAACTGAAAAATGTAAAATGTAAAGTCTGAAGTGTAGAGTGTGGAGTGTAAAGTGTAAAGTGTAGAGTGTACAGAGTCGAGTATCGTAAAGTGTAGAGTGTAGAGTGTACAGCGCGGAGTGTAAAGTGTGAAGTGTACAGTGTTAAGTATACAGTGTAAAGTGCGCAGTGCGGCGTGTAATGTGCAGAGAAGTGTAGAGTGTGAAGTGTAAAGTATGGAGTGTGGAGTGTAAAGAGTAGAGTGTGGAGTGCGAAGTGGTAAGTGCAAAGTGCGGAGGAGTGTCAAGTGCAAAGCGTGAAGTGCAAAGTGTAAGTGTAAAGTGCATATAGTGTGTAGAGTGTGGAGTGTAAAGTGTCAAGTGTAGAGTGTGGAGTGCAAAGTGTAAAGTGCGGCGTGTAAAGTGTAAAATGTAGAGTGTGGGGAGCGCGGAGTGTTAAATGTAAAGAGTCAAGCGCGGAGAGACAGTAAAAAGATGTAAAAAGTGTAAAGTCTCCACTGTGGACTGCGGAGTGCACAGTGTAAAGTGCAAAGTGTGAAGTGCAGCGTACGTAAAGTGTAGTGTGGGGAGGGCCGAGCGTCAAGTGTAGAGTGTGGGGTGCAAAGTGTAGAGAAGTGTAGAGTGTGAAGTGTAAAGTGCAGAGTCGGGAGTGCAAGGTGTAGAGTGTGGAGTGTCGAGTGTAGACATTGAAGTGTGGAGTGCAAAGTGTAAAGTGTAAAGTGAAGTGTCGACTGTGGACTGCGGAGTGCACAGTGTAAAGCGTAAAGTGTGGAGTGCAATGTGCGTAAAGTGTAGTGTGGGGAGAGCCGAGTGTCAAGTGCAGAGTGTGGAGTGTGAAGTGTAGAGTGAGAAGTGTAAATTGTAGACTGTGGGGTGTATATAATGTGTAGAGTGCGGAGTGTAAAGTGTAGAGTGTGGGGTGTGCAGTGTACGGTGTGAAGTGTGGAGTGTAAAGCATAGAGCGTGGAGTGTTTGGTGTCATGTGTGGAGTGCAAAGTTTAAAGTGCGAAGTGCGGATTGCAAGGTGTAAAGTGTAATGCGCAGACTGTCGGGTGACAAGTGTAAAGTGTAAAGTGTGGAGTGCACAATGAAAAGTGGGAAGTTTGAAGTGTAGATTGCAAAGTGCAGGGTGTAAAGTGTTGAAGTGTACAGTGCCGAGTGTAGGGCGTAAAGATGCGTAAAGTGTAGAGTGCGGAGTGTGAAGTGTAACGTGGAGCACGTTGAGTGTAAAGAGCAGCCATTGAAGTGTAAAGTGTAAAGTGTAGAGCGTGTAGTGTTAAGTGTGAAGCGCGTAGTGTAAAGAGTAGAGTGTGGAGTGTGAAGTGTAAAGTGTGGAGCGTGGAGTGTAGAGTGTGGATTGTAAAGTGAACAGTGTGAAGAGTAAAGTCTCAATTGCAAGTATGGAGTGTAGAGTGCGGAGTGTAGAGTGTGAAGGGTAGAGTGTGAAGTGTAAAGTGTAAAGTGCGGAGTGTAAAGTGTAGAGTGTGGAGTGTTAAATTCGGAGTGTAAAGTGTGAAGTGTAAAGTGCGGAGTGTAACGTGTCGATTGTAGACTGCGCGTTGCATATTCGGAATGTCAACTGTGGAGTGTACAGTGTAAGGTTCAGAGTTTGGAGTGTGAAGTGCAAAGTCTAGTGTGTGGAATGTGAAACATAAGGTGTGAACAGTGGACCCACAGGAAGCGCAACAATCGCATTCAGGATTAGGGAAACGAAAGAACTGAGAAAGCGCTCTGGGAATAAATCTCTAGGGAAGGGGTGCTCATGGAGACACTGGCCCTGGCGTTGAGTGCAAGGGTTTGCAGACCTAGGATTGCTGGCAGAGTCAATCCATTCGTACCAAATTCTGGAGTGAAGTCGGAAGGCAACCAAGTGAGCGAACTGGCAGATCGCGTGGACGTCAAGTTGGGTACTGGTAGCTCTGATTAGCGACGAAACAGCTGCTTGGCTGTCGACAAACCATATGACATCTCCACCTCGGAAGTACTGAGGGTAGAGGTCGGGTGTCACCAGGGCGGCTAGCGATTCACCAGGGTAGATCTGTTGCCGCCGCGGGTTCCAAGAATCCAAAGTGGATCGTGGTACCAGGCAAGTACCTCCCAAAGTCGGATAGTCTGGATGGAAGATCGCCCATCCCAAACGAAGTTCACCTTCTTCAAAGCTGGCATCAGTGTAGATACGAGTCACTGGATGGTGTGAGGCCTTGATGTTGATGTCACGAGGTAATGCATCGCTGACCATGTCAAATAGCAAGGGGCAAGTGTCTGGCGTTGGTGTTCAGCAAGATGAGGGGTATCATCCCTCTGCATAGCCGTGAAGACTGGGCCGGCGAGGCGGCCAACACGGCCAGCACACATAGACCACGTCCAGTTGAGGTCCCCGCGGAGTTTGCTAGCCTGTGTCTCGGTCCAACATGGAAGAGTCGATGGCTTGTTGAAGATGTGAAAATACTTTGGCCTTCGTGGACGCTTTGGATTGAAAGCGGATGAGGCCATCTGGGAAAGCTTGCCCAACATGTACAGATGTGCCCAGGTAGTGGCGGTTAGCCGTTGGGCCACATGATTTGGCAGGCTGCGGAGGTACACCCACCAGTCTGAAGACAAGCTGTAGGCCTGCATGGTTGGGTGACTAAGCTGTCTTGGATAAACTCCAAAGAGAGTTCATCATCAAAATAGGCCGCCGCCATGCCAAGTAGGCATCTACGAGCAATGGCAATACCAAGTTGAGGGAAGCGGTTGAAGGCCACAACTGCAGACTCAAGTCCATACGCCAAACCGTATAACCTGGTGAACCGCCATCCCAAATCAGGCACGTACACAGCGATGTTGGAGAAGGGCAAATGAGCATCACAGACTGCAAGACCACGGTATGCGTCAGGGAGATCGTCAGTGCCTAGGCGTAGGGCGAGCCAGTGCAACGGGTCATCATCAGGGCCTCCAAAAGGCATGAGGCGCTGGTGCATCGCCTGGGCAGCCGTAGCAACAAAGTCCACATTGACTGTTGCTATTGTTTTTTTGCATGTGGGTGATTCGATTCTGGCCCGATTTGCGGCCATTATCGATGACCCTTTGCCTTCCGTCCGGCTGGCAAATCAAAAACCTTTCCATGAACCTTCATTGGGAGGGCCCATACAGGCGATCAAGATCAGAAGCAGTGAGTAGTTCACTACAAATTTTATTTTTCTGCTCCTCCTAGGTAATGCTCAAGATGACATCCGCATTCTTGGGCGGCGGTGACCGAAGGAGGCGTTGCAAGTCAACAGCTCCTGCAGACCAAGTGGTAATGCCAGCCTTGTCAGATTGGTGGATCTGCTGGAACACGCCACATGGTTCAACCTTGCCAACACTGGGATAGCCTTGGGGGAGATGTTGGGCTTGGTCACGGTCAGGCCAACGCAGCAGGCCAGCGAGGCAGGCGACAAAGGCTGGGTGGTTGCTGCCACTTTTCCCTGGACCCAAGGGCAACATCGAAGGGCCGTATTGGCTCTGGCTACGGTCTGCAGGATATGCCGCTGAGCCGTAGCGAGTGCTGAGAGGTGATCCCGCCATGCACAAACGCATTCGGCCACGGAAAGGACATCAGGTTCTGGCCAATCTCGCGGTCGGAAGGGCGAGTCGAGCTCTGCGGAGAGAGCTATGTGCGCTTCTGGTCCAAGACCAGGGGCAGCAGGTGGTCCAGACCTCTGGATGTCTCGGAGGCATACCTCTGGCCTCAAAGATCTGTGCGCGGTCGCGTCCCCGTAGTGGTGCATCTCCCAGGTTCATCCACGGCTCACCTCGAAGTCGCCTCCAAGCTGTAAAGACTTGGAGTCGCTGTAGTTGGCAAGCTCGAAGGCGATGATAGGTGGTCTGCCAGACTGTATCCTGGATCTGCGGCAAGCTGCATTTCCTGAACGACATCCCAAGCATTGAGCAGATCCGGCATGCTATCAAGGCGGCCTGGTTCCCAAACAGTACGTTGGAGGCGGGCCCGTAGCGCCACTTCAGAAGACCGGCTGTTGGAGCAACTTCGCTTCCAATGGCTGGGGAAGGAGCATGAGGATGACCAGGATGGAAGGGATGTGAAACGGTTGGGTCTGGCGCCGGTCAGGGCTTTCTAGGACTCCCACAAGCTGGGCGTGCTCCACACATTCTGGTTGACGCCATTGGTCACCTTTCCACCAGAGCGAGGGCTCTTCGTAGGCACCAGGTGGGAAGTGCCGGCAGTCCTCGTAGAAGCGCTGGGCTGCTAAGGGTGGTACCTCACCAACCTGTCAGGGTGATAAAATTATCTGGTGAATGTGTGCATAGGGTGCTGCCCCCTCGCTGCAAGACCTTCACAGGGTCAATCATGGAGTGGAAGCCATCTTCCCAGGTCACTCTCAGCGGCACAAGTTTGTTGCCGGCGTAGCGCAGTTCAGGGGGGCCAGGGCTGTACGCTGTTTGGGTGCCCAAGTCCAAGACTCAGGCAGCCGGACGTTCGGCTCCAGGCCACGCCGGCGCGAACATAGCCAAGAGAGCCGGTTTCGTTGCACCCAGCCGCAAGTGGCAGCATTGATCCGGAGTGGCTGAGACCGCATCCATGCATTGTACTGTTGCAAAACACTAGCGGGCACTAGCTCTTCAACAAGCTGTGCTAGTAGTAATGGTTGTTGGGATCTAGGGTCGGAGAGCCCTCGCCTGGGACTGTTCAAAACACTGTTACCCTGGCATGGACTCCCCCAATCAGAATCCCCCTGGGCGCCTGCCGTCTGACAAACGGTCTGAGGTCACCCACCTTGAGCTGCTCCACCTGCTCGATGTGCACAATTTTGGGCATCACCTGGGCAGCGCACTCACGGGCTTCAGGGTCACTTTCAGCAGCTAAAGCGTAAAAGTGCACCCCGACGTCAAGCATGCTAACGACAGGCCAGAAAATCCACCCCAGAGGTCTAATACAAGCCATGTACCCTTAAACGGCTGGCTAGATTGGGGGAGATCAAAACGTCGGTTTTGCAGCTGCCAATCGGTTGCTCCCACCAGTGTGGTTGTCGGCTACCGGCGTGTGGGCAGCACGATGGGCTTGAAGGCGGTGGGCAGCACCGGTCCCACTATGCGCCGCTGTCACTTTCCTGCGGCCTGGGGTGCAGCCAATCTGTGGGGTCTGCACCATTCCCTGACCTTTCGGTCGGCCGGGCCCTGTGGAGCTGTCCCTATTCGGAGTCCTTGGGGGTGGTTCATGCAGTTGTGGCTGGTCGAGGCACAGGCCTGGAAATTCTTCATGCGAACATCACATTGGTGAAGATCTTTGCAGCTCCACGGTTGTCACTCCACATCTTGCATAGCCTGCGGCCTCCTTTAACCATGCTGTCGCCCGACGGTCTGGCCTACACACCCAGTGCTCAGCCAAAACCGCCAGGGCCTTGAGGTCAGTGGCACCCCCCCAAAAGTTTTGAAGAGGGGATCAACTTTGAGCCAAGATTGGCAACAAGGTTGATCATGTTACACCTCAAGGTCTCATGCTACAAAGCCAGTCCCTTCCCAACCAACCATACAAGATATACAAGTGTGTGGAGTGTAGAGTGCAAAGTGCGGAGTATAGAGTGTAGATTGTAGAGTCTTGTACGGTATGGATTGCGGATGTGGAATGTCAACTGTGCAGTGTAAAGTGTGGAGTGTAGAATTCGGAGTGGAATATAAAATGCTCAATGTAATACAGCAGTGGAAAGTGCGGCAGGTAGAGTGGGGGCAAGATGCAACATCAACAAGTAGTTCCCATGCCATGCGAAATGGCACGAAAGGCGAAAGCAACATTGCAGCGCGCGCAGCCGTGCCATTGCAGAAAGCGGCAATTGCAAGCACAAAAGTCTCCCAAATACTGCGCCTGCCACGAAAAATGAGATTCCACGCACGACGGATCCGCACCAAACGCTGCACCTACCACACAAAACAACCTGCCACGCAAGTGGCACGTTGTGACCACGTGACGCAGCGCGGACAATGTGATTCGCCAAAAAACACGCAACTCGACACATCTAAAGTGCTGCGCCTGCCACGCAAAATGACCATGGACATGTCCAAAGTGCTGCGCCTGCCAGGAAAATGCAACTCGTCTTTTGCAAACCTTGCAAGAGTATTGCGCCTGTCCCGCAGAACGACTTTGGGCGCGTTATGAAATATGTTGGAATGTCACAAAGTGCCACGCCTGCCACACGAAACAGTGCCACGTGACGTTTCAAACCTCCAAAAGCGACCACTTTTGCAGCACTCCCCATAGGCACGGCCATAGGGCCTTCACCACGGTCGTGCCGACGACGGTTGTGAACACAAAAGCAGCATCGAGCGAACACAGGTCCACCTCTAGACCCCCAAAGTACAGTAAAACAAGAACCCTTCGCTGCCCATTCAGGAGAAAGTTGTTACGGGAATTTTATCTATACCGTCTATACCTATGTATGTGTATATATATAGGGATTTCAATTGCTATGGTTGATTACCGGATGGCAATAAAATGATCAACAGTGGAGGGCTGGCGTTCCGTATTCTCAGACAACACCACATCACCCGTCACATCACACAAGAAACGGTTCGCAGTGTGTTTGAAAGATCTGGGAGGCAACCATTATGCCCCATGGTGCCCCCAAGTAAATCCATCGGTTCAACATGTGCCGTGGTAGTGAGTGATCCTTGGGTCCGTAACTTCCCCCTTGCCTGATAAGGTCGCACAGGGCTTAAATCCTGGCTCTGATGGAGATTTGATCCCGCGATGAAGCGAAGCTGAGAGCTGCTTATTACAGGGTCAGATCTGGCGATGGCCCTGAATTCTCTAACTGCAACTAAGAACATGGCTGCTCCGGACCAAAACTGTGATCCTGCTGGTACACTCTCAACTCTACCCAAGTCCCAAGTCCCATGCCCAAATCCCTTGCCAGCCACTCCTTCATGACTTCTTCAGCTGAATGGATCTGTGCCTCTGAAATAATGGAAGAAAACCAAGGGGAGAACCTGTGGGAAAGGGCCTCGGGGGCCATTTGTAGACATGCCCATATCTTTTGAAAGGCCAACCTGCATGGGGCCAGTCATCACCCTTGGGATGATTCCCAGCTTGAAACAGAAACGAGCAAAAAGCTGTGCAATTTCATGCTCAAATATACCACTACTTGGCTGGAACAAGTTCAACTAGAACAAGTTCAGCATGTCCAGAAGCTGCAAAACAAACCAGCAAGGTGTATCTCAAATTAGGTTCCGCGAAATCCTGTCCCTGTTAAAGAAAGGGGTACGGATCAAAAAATCGAACCCTCGGCTCTCAAAGCGAGAGATATAAAACATATTGAAACAAAATGATTTTTGTCAGAGCAACGTTCAGTAACGCATGTATACGTATGCGTATACCTATTTGCGTGTGTATATGTGTATGTATGTGTGTCTGGGGGGTGGCTTTTCAATAGTTGTTCGCGTTCTTTCTCGTTGGCGGGCCCGATTTTGAACGCTGCCCCAACAAGCTCACACCTGCAGATCTTCCCGGTAGCGTCGCAAGGCTAACCTGCAGATGTTCTCTGAGATTAGCCAAAGAGTCCATTTCCCCTCTTGTAACTTAACAGTTTGCGAAGGAAAATAATGTTAGCCATGGAAAGACTAGTTAAGGTAAGTCATGTAGAAATGGTGGACTTTCCATTGTCATGTTTGATCACCAGGG